>JAPQRP010000009.1:28463531-28474760 GCA_037367295.1 Apogon hyalosoma | reverse complement strand
TTGATTTGATTGGTGTGTGTTTGCTGTGGTGGGTGTATCAGTGCCTCACATCCAGCCTGCTGAGGAGAACTGTGAGGAAAGTGGCCTGGACACAAATCTGACTGTAAAGTCACCAGGGTGAGAGAGCAATAGAAAATACACATGAACATCTATAAAAGAAAATTATGCATCATATGTGTTGTGATTGCCTGCATAAAATATAATGTACAGTTTTTGCTTTTTTTTGTAACATATCTTTATTGAGTTTTATGTAAAATTGTAACAGTAACCAAAAAGAAAAAGACAAAGACAAACAAAACAGACCCTAAAAAACAAAAGAAACAAACAAAAAAGAACACACAAACGAGAGCACAAATAAGTACAAAAGAAAACAATGTGCCTGGGTAGTAACAGTCAGTCTATTGCTTTTCTGTAAATATAGTTCATTTATTCCACTTTTTATCCAGTTGTGGTTCTTGCAGCCTCAGTCTGTGTGTTCATTTTTCCATTAGAAATATTTCTTCAGTTGTGGATCTCCACTGATCCTTTGATGGAATGGTTGCCTTCCCCCAGTTCCTTGTTACAGTTTTTTTTTGCAGCTGTTCAGAGTATTTTTACCATATATTCGTCCTTTTTAAGAATGGTAGTGTCCCGAACATAACAAAGATATAGAACATCAGGAATCAGTAGAACTGGATAACCCAACACATGGTACAGTACGTCTCCAATCATCTTCAAAACACAGTAATATATGAACATTTCCAAAATATATGTGAACGGTCTACATCAACTTCACCACATTCATGCCAACACCTTTGGTGCATCTGCAATTGTTTACTTTTAAATGCTGGAGTAATAAAAAACCTTACAAGATTCTTCCAGGCAAATTCCCTCCATGATCGAGAGTCACATGTGGGACAGCTGATGTTTCAAAAGCTATAGGACTTGAACAATTCTATTTGATTTCATCAATACTACACAAAAATATCCAATAATTCAATTCAGTTTTATTTTCAGAGCCCTATATTACAACAAGGTTGTCTCCCAGGGCTTTACAGAGTTAGTATGATGTAAACAGTCAAATAAACAGCAGATGAAGGAAATGGATTACGGTAATGTCCCGGGCATCCCCTGTCCTTAGACCCTCCTTCTCAGCAAAGAAAAACTCCAAAAACCCAGTGAGAAAAGAGAAAGCTCAGTGAGAACCACAGTGAAGGAGAGATCCACTCCCATGGACGGACAGGCTATAGATGCACCAGGACTGATGGACGTCCATTTGCAGATGTAGTTCCAGTTTGTAAATATGCAGTAGGGTGGGGGCACATGAGGGGGTCCATCTAGTCAGATGAGACAGGTGGGGGTGAAGAGGTCCATCCAGATGTACTATATCTATATTTCCTATCTGTGATCCCTGTTGAACTAGAAGCAGACAACAGATAAACAGACGGACAGATAAAAGGTAGTGTTTCGCCACTTGTCGCATAAGTGAAGTCCAACTCCATAGATGTCTGTGTCGTCGACCACATGGGACATCCATACGTTTCCAGTGGCAGAGGAATTATGTTATCATTGGGGGGAAATTCTGTTTGCGTTTGTGTGTCGGGTGATGTGAGCAGATGAGTGGGTGTGTATGGGATCAAAAGTCTTGAGTGATGCAGATGGTTATCTTTGAGACACCTGTCCCCCTAAAGATAAGACCTGCAGATACCAGAGAACAAAGGTGTGTTGGAGTGGTCTGATCCAAGCTGAAGCACCTTAAAAGGCATGGCAATGCACTGGAACCACACATCCATCCATCCATCCATCCATTCATCCATCCATCCATCCATCCATCCATCCATCCATCCATCCATCCATCCATCCATCCATCCATCCATCCATCCATCTATCTATTATGAAATTAGATTAAATTCAGCTAATCTGCAACAGGTCAGTGACATGACTGGATATAAAAACAACATCTGAGAGAAGCAGTTTCTCAGAAATAAAGACCGGCAGAGATTCACCAATCTGCAAAAAACTGTCTTGTGGAATTTCAGAATAATGTTACTCAATGTGAAATTGTGAAGACTTTGAATACCTGGTGAATGATTAACATCATCATCTGTTCTGTGGTCTTTTTTGGAAACCATGGACAATAGAGGACAGAGAGCATTAAGCCTATTATCAGCACTCAGGGAAGCCATGTGTGTTTTTTACTGGTGCAGAGCAACTAAGTTCTGTACTTAACCCATAAACACCCAGTACTACTTTTGTGTCAGTTCCCAAATGAAATTTTCTTGATAGTTAACCTTTGTTACGTAATTTATCACCATTTATTTTAATATTATCCTATTTATTTTGTGTTTTTCCAGTAAAAAATCTGGTATTTTGCTTTATTTAATTCACTAATCATGTAGGTATTCATAAAATCTCAGACTAAAGTTGAGGATTGTTATTTTAGAAATAGATAGAACTGACTTTATGTAATCGGAAGATCAGTGCGTGATCTTGTACGCTCTCACAGTACAAGACCATTATTAAAATATATTTTGAATGCTGTATTAAACATTTTCATCCATAATAATTAAGACAATTAATTTGGTCACATTTTAAATAATCTTGTATATATAAATGACATTCAAATTTGGTCCATATAAGACATCGAGAGGAAGTCCACACTGACCATCTTTGAACCATATTTTGACATCACCCACTTGTCTGTTGTGCTGAATTCTGCTCCCTGCTGAAAACTGCAGTATGTTTTTTTTTTTGTTATATATTTTGTGTGTTGTGTATCTTAAATTAAACTTTTTAAAGTTTTATATACCTTACAGTTTGTGCATTCATTAATATTAAACAGATACAAAAACTGCAATATTGTCCTTTTCATGGCTGATTTAGGAAGGGGGAGCAGTTTTTGGCAGGGAGTAGAATTCAGCACAACAAACCTATTCATGAGGCTCAGGTAGCCAAGGATGATCCTTTGAGTTGTTGTCCATCCCAACTGGGCCTAACGTTGATGATGAAATGGGTCCGTCCTCTGCTGTGATGCAGGAACAGCTGAAAAATTCTGAAATGTTCACACTTAGTGTTTTTCACATCTGACTGCTCCAGGGGGAGGACGTGGTTATTTTGAGGAAATAGGCCAATTTGCTCTCGCACTAATAAATTTGAACTAAAGGCAATCGGCAACAAAAAAGCAACTGGTTTCAGATTCCAGGCTCATGACACAAACCTTTCTAAACATAAATCTTCAGCTTCCTTCTTTAGTTTTGGCAAAAGTCCTGTACGCATAATAAAACTCACTGAAATACACCTTACTCTTTGTAGGAGTTGTCTTTATTACAGAAATCTCTACAACACACAGACAGACAACAGACAGTCAAACACAGTAAAGAGGTATGAGTTAAATTTAGATATTTTATTTAACCATAATTATGTGAAACTGGGGGTATAATCCAAATAACAGATCACTTTACAGTGCAATACTGACAGCAGGTCACAGGGTTTGGCACCATTTAGACACGAAGAGAAAATTCAAATTCAGAGACAAATAAGACATTAGCATCATAGAAACCACACATAACTAGCACTGTTCATTAACAGGAAAAAAGAGACGAGGACTGTTGAATTATAAGTGCGGTCCTGCCCTACTCTCAAGAGGTTGCAAAATTATATCTCTTTGTTAATTAAATACTAAGATTTACATAATGGATTTAGAATACTCCAGTGGTCCCTTTAGTGACAAAACATTGAAACATCTCATATAAAACTTAAAATATCCAGTGCATGTAAAGAAAGCTTTACAGCAAACAACTGCGCTCCATCTCATCTTCTAACACACAGTACGATAATGACCATGTTAGTGCTGACCTTGTAGCAGACATGATCACTCACATTAAGTTAGAACTTCCCTACAAACACAGGTGTATTTGGTTAGTAGTGCCCCGTATAGCTGGAATGATATAAATGCATGTATAGTTAGTTTTTTAATATTTGTATTTATTTCTACCTTGATAGTAAAATATAATGCATGATTTTATATATCCAGATGTTTTTCACTTTCAGTCTGCATTGTTTTGCTGATGCTGACAGTCTGTATAGACGGCCTGTAAATAGAACCTGCATTATTCTGGGTAACTGTGTGCAAGACAGCAACCGATACTTGTTTTTGGTTGCATCTGACTTATCTATAATTTACTTTGGCATCAAACCTAGGAAAATACAGTTATACTTTAAATCGTATGTTTCTGAAAAAGGACTAAACAAGGCCAAAATCATGATATGATATAAAATCAAATCAAAAGTAAAGTGTCTGTTGCTCATATTTTCAAGCCTTCAGTGATTATCATGAATACTGTTTCTTTAAATGTATTTATACCTTCATTATATTTAAACTTATTTACGATCTCTTAAGAGCTGCATCCCCATTACTGTCTAACATCCGTTCACTGTGTGCGTATATGTGAGGTTGCCTTTGTCAACAATCTACTGAATACTCGTCAATCCACGAATAAATTAGGACTTAGGAAAAATAAAACTATCCCCATGGCGGTTGGTTTACTTCTTGGCCTTCCCCTGAGCGGCCACAGCCTCCATGGCTTTGCGCACCGTCTCCTCATCTCCCAGAAACTGCATCGGCTTCACAGGTTTCAGGTTTTTGTCCAGCTCATAGAGGATGGGGATGCCTGTGGGCAGGTTGAGCTCCATGATGGCCTCATCAGACATTCCTACAGGTGAGAGAAGGTACAAAGACAAGTGTATCACTTCCCAAATCATCATTATAGTTTTATTTTTACTTAGTCTTTCATCACTTTATACAAGAGCACTCTTAGAAAGGATGTATAAATGGTTTAAAATTAGGTTATTGTAAATTTTTTCTAAATCACTAACAATCTGTTACAACATATTAGAAAACAGGGACAGTTGTGACTTGTTTTGTGTAAAAATAAGGAGTCCACATTACATTTCCTTTTAGTCTGAGTTTCCACCAGAAGTATTTACATACACTACCAGGCAAAAGTTTGGACACACCTCCTCATTTAAATGACATGAATGAATGAATGTTTTGAGTTATGTCACACTTTTTTTAAACTACATAATTCCATGTGTGTTCATTCTAGTTCTGATGCCTTCAGTGATAATCTACAATGTAAATAGTCATGAAAATAAAGATAAAACAGAAGTGTCCAAACTTTTGAGTGGGAGTGACAAATTTCCGTAAAGCCCTGTGAGGCAACCTTGTTGTGATATAGGTCTCTACAATAAAATTGAGTAGTGTACGTCCGCTGACATTAATAAAGTACTACCACTGAACCAACATCAGTATGTCTCAATACTCAAAAATGTTCACTTAGCATATCAAATCTGAGTAAAATATGAGAAAACAGCATATTAAACAGTGAACCCGCCATGTGTAAATCATTGAATTAGTATTATACTTTAAAAATATTAACTCTGATGTGTTTCATTTTATAAGAAGGCTCCTAACTTTTATTAGTAGAATTGGTAAATGGTATAACATGCTGAATAATAAGGGGACAAGATCAAGCATACTAAGCATTTTTAGTTAACATTTGACATTTAATAGCATCAGCCTTGTCAAATAGTGAGCCTGAATCAATGTATATATGAAGAGTATTATTGGGTTTTTACAACCAAATGTATATAATTAATAATTACTCTCAGTTAATTTGAGAAACTGGTTAGTTTGACTGAGTGAATACTTGAACCTATATACACTGCTTTGGTGGTGACTGCTGGACAAATGCAGTACAGCATGCACAAATACATAACAGCAGAAAAACTACCACATCTAGAACCCACGGATCCCCACGGATCAACACGCTAGTGCATATTTACTTCTCAGTCTCTTTTCTTTAGATACAACAAGAAAATACAGGAAATATGTGCACAACCTTGAAAGACACAAAAAATGGAAGTAAATGGGTTGTAAAGGTTAGACGAATTAAACCTGGAATTAAAAAAAAAATCTGAAAGTGAATGTAAAAAGTTCCATATCGTCTGAACAAAAAAGGATTAAAGACATGTTAAGTAGAGATCGAGACAGAGATATTGATATTTCACACAAAAAATTGTACTCTGAGCTTCCTGCACAAGATCCACTGCATGAAACACAATTGTACATGCAATTCTGTGTCATTATACTTGATTCAGTGATATTCAGTGTAGTTCTTCTGTTTGGATGCTTTGGAAAACTGTAGCATTATCTTCTCCTTACTTGTTTTAGTTTATAAGTACAATAATCCCATGGCTGCAGGCGTTCCAGATCAGCATACAGATGTCGTTCCTTAAATCCAAAGCTCTGCATTTGACAACATCTACCTACCTTCCAGGTGCTTCACAATGCCCCTCAGACTGTTTCCATGGGCAGCAATGAGCACCCTCTTCCCCTTTTTGATCTGGGGGGCGATCTCCTCATTCCAGAAAGGCAGTGCCCGAGCAATGGTGTCCTTCAAGCTCTCACAGGAGGGAAGCTGGTCTTCGGTCAGGTCTGCATAGCGACGATCCTACAGGATGGACGAGGTCAGTGTCAAATAAATTACACACAAGAAAAAGGGGGAAAAGATATACTGGATCCACCATCCTTGTTATTTTAAGTGGGTGGGTGATTATGTAAAAAAAAAGTTTATTTTGGATATCCTGTGTTTTTCCTGTCCAGGATCAGGTCATCCGTCATACTTATGTATCTGCTTTTTAAATCAACACTAAATCCCCCTGGTACAGTTGCAACCTTTTAAGATGATCAGAAATACGGTCAAAATGGGACACGTCAGAAGTACAGAAGCCTGTGTTAAAGTGACTGAAAGTGGAAGTAGTGATTCAACTTTTAACTTTGTTCCTGTAAAACAGAAAAAGTTCAGGCTCTAAAGTGTGTAATAGTAAAAAGTAGTCCTTTGAAGAATTCTACCAACTGAGCAAAACTAACTGAATGTCATGTTACAGTAATATTTACAGCTATTGCACGGAATATTGCATGGAGACTAAATCATTACCTTATCAATTAGAAGATGTTTTAATGTCCTACCTACCACACTTCTCGAAACACATACTGATGATTTGCTCAGAATCCTAATTTTTAGTTTTCCACAGCTCATTTTCCAGATTTGACCTAATAGATGAAATCCAAACAGGTTAATTTATGCATTTCTTTATAGTTGGAAATACTAATTGATAATAACATTTAATGACACTTGTCAGACTACATTATAGCTTAGATATAAACCCTTTAGCCCCTGAGACATTATTTCAATAAAACAAGCTGCTGTGAAGTGTCGTCTGTTTCAGTGTCATAAAAGCTGCTGTGAGTATGTGCTTCTGTTCCTTTTCTTCAGTTGTTTTGTTTTACTGTGTATTTTAGGGTCAAAACAGGTGGAATAACAGAAAAAGACAGAGAAATGGAGGTTTTACAAGTTTTTACTAAATAAGGCACCAAGAATGTACATCAATAAGAGATTTGGGATGTTGAACATGAACTGTAACACACTGAACAACAACAAGTATTAAATTTTAGTCCAGTAGTTTTTGTTTTGGGACTCTTTTTTCCTAAACCAGTCCAGCTGCTTTTTGGCACCTGGTTGAACTCCAAAAAGCAGTTACATGGTTAAAATTCAGTAAAAATACAGTTAAAAAAAAAAAAAGCCCAAACTCTATTTTTATAGTGAGTCGGTCTCACTCACTGCTCTGTATTTTGCCCCCCATTCCACAGGTGGTGTGGGCTGCAGTGAGCATGCTCAGATGTCTGTGGAAAGAGCAAGGTCTATTCTCTCAGCACATTGCGAAATATTTCCTATTGAGCAAATGGTTGAATTTTTATTAATATTTAAAATAAATCATACATTCAGAATGCTCACCACAGACACAACAGGGGCTAAAGGGTTAATTTAGTAAAGAGTAAAACTGTTAACAAATTCTTACGCTTAGTTAAAATAGTGTTCTTTTCTTGTAAGTTACAGGTCAGAGAATTAGCTGTTTTGATGAAAAACACCTAATAACATTGTTGCACTAATCATTTATCTGAGTGGGTTTTATAGCCACTATTAGATAACTTAGTCTCCAGAGTAAATGCCTTAGCCTACACAGTTGATCAGTTTGTTCAAACCTTGACTGAACTTTGTACTTGAACTGTGGAAACCTTGCTCTTGCCAGTCATATATTAACTCTCTCTTTTACACAATAAGAAGACACATCAGGCACCAAATAACGGTGAAAAGGCAACCCACTGCAGGTTGTGCGGCTGTCAAAGTACATTTGCACTGCTACGTTTGTGAAATCTGTGGATATTTTAGCTGAACCTGCTGCAGAGTCACGTTTCTGCTGATTTCACTCATTCATAGTGATACAGTTGGTTTTATGGTCTGACTGCAGACATCAACTCTTTACGTCACATCTCTTTGTCACACAGTTGGCTAATCAAACTAATCAATATGTACACAATCGTTTGTTTCTTCACCAAGCTCCTTGTTTGAGTGCAGATAGGGGTATGTTACCTTGCTGATGATGGAGTAGTAGTCATGATCTGGGCCCATGGGAGGAGGAGGGATGTCAAAAGAGCGCCTCCAGACCTTCACCTGAGCCTCCCCGTGCTTGGCAGCCGTCTCGGCCTTGTTCAGGCCCGTTAGACCTCCGTAGTGGCGTTCATTGAGACGCCAGGTGCGATGCACTGGGACCCACATCTGGTCAATACTGTCCAAGACGTGCCACAGCGTCCTGATGGCTCGCTTCAGCACAGACGTGTAGCAAATGTCAAACTGGAAGTTGGCATCTGTACATGTCAGAGAATGAAAAGATGGTTTTACTGGGATATTTGAGTGTAACTTTGGATGAGTGATTGTATTCATACTCTCATCGTTATACTCAACAAGGATTTCACTTTTCTACAGTAAATATACAATCAAAGTTCAACGAAATAACCCTATAGACATAATTTATAGCTTGGGAGAAATGGCATCAAGAATCTGAAAATTTTTAAAATTATTCATTATCATCAATTATTTCATGATTTTTTAGTTGCATTTTATTTGTTCACATTCAGCTGTTGGAAAATACACCTGGAAAATAACTGTGTTTTGCTGTGTAACTTCACTGCTGCATATTTTAATGTTGAAAAAGGCTATATTGTAATGATTATGTTTAATGTTCTACATCTAGATTTGTGATGGGTCTGATGTTTGGAAGGTGTCTGTTATGTTCTGAACATAAAGAATAGTTGTTGCTGTTAATGAATCACATGTGGCATCTTCAGTTTTCACTCAGACTGTATGATATTGAAGTGAAAGAAGCACATGACATGGCTGTTTTCTAATGAGGAAAAGTGACTTTGTGTTTAGAACTATGAATATTATTTTATATTAAGGTCCAAATATTCAACATTAACCAGTTACTAATCATCATACAGTAAATATTAGTAACATTTTGACACTTTATTAGCTTTTACTTTTCCCTTAAAAAACACCCTAATTTATACTTATGGAAGTACGTAAAGAGGTTGATGTACATGTTGTACATCATTTTAACATTTTTTTAGTTTTAACATGTGAACTTTCATCTTTTATTGGCTTATTTATGATTTTATCTTATTTGATTGGTTTTTAGTTGAATGTGTTATCATCTATTGTAGGTCTTATTTAGTCTCGTTTTTCTTTTTCATTTTGGGGGTAGCTGTGGCATAGCAGCTTGTAATTACAGGGTCATCACTTAAATTCACCACACCTGCAGAGAAATTGTTGGCTGATGTGCCCTTGAGCATGGCACTTTAAACCCCCCCCCCATTTACTCCCTGGGCATTTGACATGACAGCCCACTCTCCTAGTCTGCAGTGTGTTGTGTCTGTGTTTGTTCAGCTAGTGATGGATTAAGAGTGTGATGCATGTCCACATGTTAAATAAACTGACAAAGATTCATTTTTATTCCTTTTATAATCTTCTCCTAGTGTTTTCATAATTTTATTTAAATTTTTTCTAGTTTTAACAGACATACCTTTGTATAGTCTGTTTGGCTTGATTTTTTTTTTTTTTTTTGTCTTAAATTCCTATGGGGTTTTATTTTCAGCTTTTACAGATTTTATCCACGTTCATGGCCGGATGCTGGTTTTGTGTTCTGTCTGCAACCTGTAACTCATTTTGTGCAGCACATTGTGGTTCCACCTCTGGAAAAGGTGATAATACCACCAGAATAGAATATTAACATTGCATTTAATCTACAACTTCCTCACTTAAATCAAATAGGTGCAGGATATGGTCATGCAGACAAATGTGTGCTGATGCACATGGTGAATATATGTACCAACATGCATGTGGTATTACACAAGCCGTCTCACAGCAGTGCAGCCACACAGGAGCATCACTCGTGCACGTTTGCACATCATTGACGTGACTCAGACCGAGTACAAGTGGGCGGTCATTATGTAACTGCAGCTATTACAGTGTGAAATGAATGAAAACTCGGACATATCCACCCAGTCTCTCACCTTTCAGGGCCTGTCCTCCCCTCTTCGCCTCCTTTTCTCCGGTTTCGCTCAAATCCGCGTCGAACCATCCGCAGAACCGGTTCTCCTGGTTCCAGTTGCTTTCTCCGTGGCGGATCAGGACTAGTTTGTACGCTGCCATAACTGAGGCGGTGGACGGTTAAAACTGGAAGGAAATGTGTAAAAGGACAGTAATAAGAGCGGAGGATGGGGGTATCCACTTCCAGGCTGTGCAGACGGTCCGCTCCACTCGTAGCAAACCGGGGGGACCTTTTATCTCGTGGATTGGTTCCTCCCCTACTTCCGGGTTTTTATAACCAATCAGGTTCCGCCGTCGTAAATCTCACAGGTTTCGTGACCAATGACAGAGGTGGGAGTACTGGTCCCTGACCTTCATACTGCACATTGTACTGACTTGTTGACTTTCATGGACTTTCTGTAAGTGGATGTCAGGGAAATGTACTTATTAACCCTCCCACCGCCTTCGTCGGGTCAAAATGACCCCCGTTGTGACTTGTATCCCCTCTCGCTGGCTTCGGCGGGTCCAAACGACCCGAGGTATTACCCCTTCAGTCATGCCCGGTCATGTCCTGACATAACACACACATCAACAAAAACACATCAATACACACACGCACGTGTGGGGGTGGGGGCTGCTGCCGTTGCCGACCCCCCCCCCCCACACACACACACGTAAAAATCAGTTTGTCAAAGATTATGATAAAGGTGGATTAAAAGCCATGGATTTTGAATCAACTATCGCATCTCTGAGAATGAAATGG
>JAPQRP010000009.1:28452488-28463431 GCA_037367295.1 Apogon hyalosoma | reverse complement strand
ATTTTGCAAGTGAGCTTTTGATAAAATCATGAACTTTGTTTTCTGTGCATTTAAAACCAATTTTAGGCCCTTCAGAGCTCTTTGTAAAAGTTGAAATGCAGTCTGGAGTTCTTCTATGGCCTGTGCTGCAGAGGGTGCAGATGTATAGATAATTGTGTCATCGGCATACAGATGCAGTTTAGATTGAATGTCTTTACCCAGGTCATTTATAAAAATACAAAATAAAATAGGAGCCAAAATAGAACCTTGGGGCACACCTTTAGTTTTTAACGTTAGCTGCCAGACAATAGTCTGGTTTCCCTGTCTTGTCTGTCAGATCCTGTTTTATTTTGTCAGTCTCCCTTGTGTCATGTCTGTTGTCTTTACTTCCTGTTCCCTGCTTTCCCACCTGTGTGATCACCTTTTTCCGCCCTAAATGTGCTGCACCTGTGTCTCAATGTCTCCCTCTCTCCGTGTGTATATAAAGCCAGCATTTCCTCCTAGTCTTTGCCAGTTCGTAGCCTCCTTTGTGAGTTACCTACCAGCGTTCCTGAACTCCTGTCTGTCTGAGATCTCGACCCGTTTGCCTGATTTGACCTGAGCCTTGCCTTACCCTTGCCTGTACCTTCACCTGTTATTTGGATTCCTGGTTTTCGGATTTTTTGCCTGTACTCTGTCTGCCTGTTCCCTCGTGCTGTTGCCTCTTTTCTGCCTATCCATGTATGACCTTGCCTGCCTTTTTGACAATCCTTTGCCTGTTCCTAGTCGGAGTCCAGACGGTAAAGTCTGGCATGGACCCAGCTTCCCATTCTCCTGTTCCCTTACTGGACCACGTCCAAGGAACCGGACTCCTGCCCATTTGAATCTGTTTACCTATGGACATTTCTGGAGAAGAGAAGTTACATTGTTGTCAATAAATACTGTATTTTTACCTATATCCCTGTCTATTGGTCGTGCATTTGGGTTCAGCCACCTGTGTTCAGATGTGACATTGTTAAGTAAAGAAATTTCAATTTGTGACCCTCTGCTTGGACACACTGAGTCCTTAAGTAATTTTTAAACCGACTGAAAGCTTTTAAGCCAAAGCCAGTGTTCCTGAGTTTTTCTAAAAGTAGTTTATGATCCACTGAGTCAAACACTTAAGAGAAATCAACAAATAGGGCAGCAGAATGCGGTTTTCTGTCCAAGGCACCAATCAAATCATTTGTCACGGCTGTAGCAGCAGTGGTAGTACTATGACCACTTCTAAAGCCAGACTGAAACTCACATACAATGTTATTGTCAAATTAAAAACTGTTTCAACTGTAAATTAACTTGAGTTTCAAGGAGCTTAGCCAGGACTGAAATTTTGGAAATGGGGCAATGGTTGTTTAACTCTGAAGGGTTCCCACCTTTATATAATGGGTAAACGGATGCAGCTTTCCAAATTTTAGGTACTGTATATGACTGGAGACTTAAATTGAAAATATGTGCAATAGGCTCAGCAATGATGTCTGCAGCCATTTTTAAGAGGTAAGGATCCAGGTTGTCTGGACATGCAGATTTCATGTGATTGATGTCTTTTAGAGCTTTATCAACTTGAATAACTGAAATAAGTTTAAAATCAAACAAATCTGGGTTTACAGCGGTAAGGTTTTCAGGAAGGTTTGAAACGGCATTAGTATTTGACAGAGATTTGATTATTTTCCAGAACTTTGATGGATTATTTAGGTTGTCTGTGACTGACTTTAAATAAAACTCAGATTTAGATTTTCTAATCATTAAGGTACATTTGTTTCTTAAGGTTGTGAATTTAGCCCAATCAGCCGAGGAGTTTGAGGATCTAGCTTGAGCCCATGTTTAGTTCTTAAGTGAATTAGCTGACAAACTTTCTGAAAACCAAGGATTGTTCCTACCACTAACCCTGAATTTCTTGACTGGAACATGTTTATTAGAAATAGACAAAAAATTTAGTGAAAATAATCCCATGCCAGCTCAACCTCAGGAATTAGAATGACTCTGCTTAGATCATTATTCTACAAATCATGCAGGAAAGCCTGCGTTTCAAAGTTTTTAAATTGCCTTTTAAAGATGAATCATGGTTTTTGCTTTGGGGAGTTTTGTATTTCTAACACAGGCAATTGCACAGTGATCACTGACGTCATTACAAAATATGCCAGTTAAGGAGTATTAATGAGATGCATTAGTTATAATTAGATCAAGCAGAGTAGATTTATTTCCTGACTTAGGATTTAGCCTTGTTGGTGTATTAATGAGCTGTACAAGATGTAGGGAGTTGTACAGGTCTTTAAAACAATCTGAGGTACAAGAGAGCCAGTCCCAGTTCAAATCACTCATAAGGAGGAATTCAGTCTCATTTAATATTGCAGAATATCTGATATGGGTTTGAAGGCTTCTTTTGAGGCAGATGGGAGTCTGTCGCAGCCAACCACAGTGATGTGAGAGTTCTTAAACACACCCACTTTAATAGCCAGGATCTCGAACTCTTTAGCTTTAGTGACTGACAAGGAGACTGAGCTGATGAGCTTTGATTTGACATACATTGCAACCCCCCCTCCTTTGCCTACCCTATCAGTTCTGTACACTTTGTAACCATCAATAGAAATTAAGTCATCAGGTGTAGATTTCTTAAGCCAAGTTTCCAATAGGACCATTATGTCCACATTTGTTGTAGTTGCCCAAATTCTGATCATATCCATCTTAGGGACAAGACTCTTAACATTTAAATGTAAAAAAACCAAGACCTGTTCTGCTTTTAAAATCTGAAGGAGTTGCGAAACAATGCATAGGATTTATGGGCCCTGGATTAGGCTGAGCATTTCCAGACAGCATCAGTAAAGTATAATCATACATCGCAGTTTTAATCTAACAGAAAATGATTTATCAGAACCTGCGGCACCTACAAACTGTAAAAAGGAATCATCTGAAATAGTAAAAGGGTCCTTTAACAACATCATTTTCTGTAACCACTGCAGCAGCTCCATTTGGTCTTGTGAGCAGTGTGTCATCAGCTGATGGTGTAGGTTAGTTGAGTGATAAGCAAGCTTATGAGATAATATTGAGGAGATTGGGGATTGTCTGTATTGCAACAAAGTGAGTCTATCTGCACTGTTGTGCCCCTTGCGTTCTTTTAGATCAGGACTATATTTTACATCACAGGGGAAGTACATATATTTATTTTTTACAGCATAAAAACTCACTGACACTATGATAAGTAGCCTTAAAGCCTTAAAGAGAGAATGTTACATAATATTCACACATTTCTTCAGTTTAGTGGCTGTAACTGTTTAAGTGGGTATGGTTCAAATTAGCAGAAATCGTTTTTTTAACCTCTGTGTTTTGGCATCTCTGGAAACTGTGTTGAGTCATCCATTTGAGCCATGTGGGCCATTGTCAGAAACACTAAAATCCACACTTAGAAGGAATGTTTGTTTTGTTTCCCAATGCACGTTTGCTTAAATATGCAGTAATCGCAAAGAATTCCAGACAAAAAAATCATCATAACTCTTGTTTCCCCTTTGCAGTTTCTCAAGCTGGATGGTAATCATAGAGGAACTTAATCATCATCTATTCCACTTCATAATTTATGTTTTACTGGGTGAGGAATAACCAGCCAGAGAATGAAGAAGGTGTTGCTAACGTAAGCTATGAGTCCATGTTTAGGAATCAGTAAATGTCAGACTGGAAATTAGTGAGAACCAACAGTTAAAGACCAAAAACAGTGCCCCACCCCTTCCCTTTTCTCTCTCCAACTGACATATCCACTCTTCACATCTTGCTAAAGACTGGCAGAGAAAAGGAAGCTGAGGTATTTCCAGTGCTCTATAAATAGCTATCTTCATTTCCCACCGCTGGCTGCCATTGCTCTCACGCAAAACACATGAACACAGTGCCCTTTCAGAAGTCTAGTCTGGGCAAAAGCGCCTGTTACAGATGTGGAAGACCAGCCACTGTGTGAGGAAACTATAAACTGGCAAACATCAGAGGCAAACGCCAGGGTCTGCATGCCAGGAACACAGCGCCTACAAAGACAGGATATGTCAGTCTGTGATTGCTACATGGATCTCTTATAAGGCATTTCTGCACATCTCTCCTCTGGTGTTTTGCTTTCTGTTGTCCATTCACTTGTTCGGTCAGTCTCCATCTGTTTTCCCAGCCTCCCCTCTTTCTCTCTCTCTCTCTCCTGCAGTGGAATGTGCGTCTCAGCAGTATCTGATGAAAGTGTGGTTAACAGGGCGCTGCTGTGTTCATGTGCCTGTGTTTTCACGTGAGCACATGCATTCTCCCTAAAGAGACAGGAGACGAGGGCTGTCAGCAGGAAAAGGAGAGAGACTCGCTCACCGAGGAAATGGAGCCAGTGGGAATTACCCACCCAAAGTCTGGGTGGGTTTGTCCAGGTCCTGGAGAAATGCTGAGTGTTAAAACCAAAGGAATATGCACCTGGTTAAGTGTGCAGCACAGGGCTCCGCATGGGCTTAAAGAGCCTGCAGTCTTAGAAAAACAAGACCACTGAGCTGGAGGACAGGGTAGTGCCTGGTAAAAAGGTTATAGCAGTAATTAGTTCCTCCTGAGAAGAGCTATGGATAAACAAAACCCTAAAATATTTAGAATCATAGGCACTAGATCTGTTAATATAAAATTGTAATAATGATCTCATCTGTAGGAACATAAAGTTGAAAACAGAACATGCAGTTGTCTTTGTTCAGCTGACCCTTGCAGGAAACTAGCTTTGCAAACTCCCAACAATTTCACACTGCATATAGCCAAAGGAGAAGTGTAGGTGGGATAACTACAATTATTTCAAGTTCTAGTTGTTTAAAAGAAACTATGTACATGTGATGTGAAACTATAACAAAAAAGTTACATGCCAGCAAAAAAAAAAACAAAAAAACATGCCACTTTAACTTTAGATTCAGTATGAGAGAAAAAAGAAACAGTGGTTAAAAATGGATCTTACCATTTCTTGATTACGAATATATGAGTCATGTGTAGGTCTGTGAAACTCAATGAAAAAACACTATCTTACATTCACAAATGTAGCCACAGTGAACCTTATTGGTTTTTCATTGTGAAATGGTGTATTTTGCACATTTTCTGCAAAGACATAGTTTACTTAGTGAGTTAGAGCTCAGCGACATCTGCATTATGATACCAGAAGTACATTTCTACACATTATTACACACTGCAGGCCTCATAATACACTCTCAGCACACTAAACATCACCATTTAACTGAAAAAATTGGCAACAACTGTTATATGTGACTGAAAAAAATAGGCTTTGAATCACTATGGAAAAATAAATGTAGTTAAAATACTACCTGCTTATGTTTTACTACATGCAGTTATCTGGCCTCCCGCACTGGGTTCTGTTATATCTGGGAGGGACCTGCAGTATTCCCCAGCGTTACTAATGCATGGTTTTCTGTGCACTGTATTCAAGTGCATGTTTAACATGTTTCTTACTGGGAGGAATAGAAAACATTCCTGTCATGTCTCCATGTTAACCTCATCAGTGATTGGCTGATATTTCAGTCATCTGGACTTCAACACTGAGATTTTCTGGAACGAGGTTTTGCATCAGTTTTGCACTTCATTTACATCAGGCCATGGCAACAGTACAGTATGCATGATGTTACTCATTCAGGCAGGGTCAGTGAAACCATTTGGAGGGATTATGATGACTGTTGGACGGTTGGTCTCTTGCAGACGGGTGGGAGAGCACATGCAGGAAATGTCTTTTTGGCTGAGTAGCCAAAGTAAATATCACACAGTTGGCACTCCAGAGTGCCTGGCTTTATACTTGCATGAGTGTCCTCACCAAGTTGTCTGCATCTTCTTTATACCTCCTCTTCTGTGTTTTTAACTGGAACCCACACCTTTGACGAAAATAATACTGTAGCTGTAATAAAAGAAATTTAAGGATATCTGTGTTAAGTAAGATTCAAGCTAAGCTCACACAAAGCCACAGAGCTGCCAAATTTGAACAGACATGGCATTCATAAACTGTGGGTACTGTAATGACAAGGAGTCTGTTAATGTGGGAAGTCAAGACAGACTAGCAGCGTAAATGTGGAGAATCCTTTTCTGGTCTTAATTGTCAGCATACGCTGTTGCTGTGAGTCATCCAAAACTTTCATGATTCACCATGGTTACTCTGAATATACAGTTGAATACTGGCTTCAGTGCTTTGTTTGTACATTGCGTTGGGCTGTTGTGTACCTGGACCACTGGGCTGCATACACTTAGTGTGTTTCCACAGGCGCCGACACGTGGACAGGACAACACCTCTGTGGAAATCTCAGAGGGAGAATGGATGGGTGGGGGGTATGTGTGGAGGGGTCTTTTCCTCTTAGAAGTGCTGGATTTATACCCCACTGCTGCAGCTGTTTAACATTAACCCTTCCACTCCTGGACCTCTGGGTTCCCCACAGACATCACATGCTGTATACTTCCCTCCATCATTTTATGTAGATGCTACAAGCCCAGAAAGTGATTAACAGCACAGTTATGATATAACATAGAATTAAAGACTAAAAAATACTACATATGTTCCTCTGCTTGCTTAACCTGATACTTGAATATATGTGTCAAAGATGTCAGGACCATCTTTACATCTGTAAATAATACTATCATCAGTCAACAGCAGAGACATCACTTAGTATTGCAGGGCATGTACTACTGCTGGTTTTACTTCTTAATCTCACTTAAACTCTTTAAATCAGTATTCACTGCCTAAATAGATTTGGAACAAACTGATTTTCTGTAACTTATGAACAACCATACCTACTCTTATACTCCCATATACTCGTATCTATATATCTGTATATGTTTTATATTTTTCACATTTATTTTGTATTACATATGTTTCATCTGGCATATGATCATATATTTTTCATCTTAGTAATGGATCTCTCATGTATGATTTTTTGGATTCCTGATAATTGTACGATGAGCATGTAATAATATAAAAACTGACAGTACATTTTCCAGCATGTTTAAGTCAGTTCACCAGGTTTGTGATGATTCTGGTGTTGTGACAATGTTATTTTCCCCACTGCTTTTTTCCAGGAATTACTCAAACATCATCTACTTATGTGTGAGTAATCTGCAGCTCTTTCACCACAAACAACTTCCATATCAACAAGAATAACTTCAAGCCTGCTGGAGAATGACACAGCTACTGTTTAACAGAGTCCAGGGAACCAAAGTCAGCTTTGACACTTTAACTTCGGGTGTAATTTGTCCATATTCTTAAGAAGTGAGTGTTGACATGAATAGAACAGACAGTGAATCATCAGTCTGCTTGTTCTTCTCTCATTGGCTGAACATAAGCCCACCTCCAGAACCCCAACAGACTGTTCCGGTAAGAACAGTCCTCTTCCCAGATTATCACACACACACACACACATACTGTTTCCAAAACTAGAATCACTCCTACAGCGCACACATACAGACACATTGAGTCTGTGTTCTTATTGTCTACTAGAGGGTTAAATTACAGCACAAACACACAGATAAATCTAAGACTCTGCACCCTTCATGTGGTTATGTGGCACAGCATATAAATGATCCCTGCTGATTGGCCCAGGCTTTTATCTCCCAACAGGAAGTTCCTGAGGGCTTCTGTCGCTGCCCTGTTTCAATCTGTGTTTCATTTGTAAAAGCCACCAAAGCACAATTTGTGCAGGCACCCAGCTCTTTGTTTTTTTTTTTTTATTTCTAAATTTGACTCAAAGTGCTGAAACAAAATGAACAAATTGCCCTTGAACTGCACAAGAAGAAACATGTCACTTACACTTACTAGTCTTTATTCTCAACAAAGCTTTTTTTGCCTTTTACATAAAGAATATTTTGTTCACTGTACACACTGTAGCACCAATCACATCCGAGTTGTTGGGTTGCTTTGTCACAACCTTGTTAGGTATACAGCATCCTGACAGAAGGCACTTAATATGCAAGGTTTTACTCAGATAAAATGAAAACAGAGAGTCTAGTCCGTCACACTTCAGTTCAGTAAAGCTTGCTGTTGTACAAAAACATGTAAACACATTTAACACATAAAAATATATACTTTGAAAAGATAATTAAAAATCCATTACAAAAAATGAGAGTTAAGAAAAATCCAGCCCGTAGTAATCCAGATACAAATATAACACTTTAAAAAGTACGGTAAAAGGCCAATGAAAAGCTCATAAGTACTGTGAACCCACTAGACGATGGATGAACGGTGTGCTGTTAGAGGAAATATATCAGATGGAAACATGGCTTTAACGTCTCCTGATGATGGAGATAGATCAATAGAGTTATGGGGCATCAGTCTGAGTACCAGAAGCTGCTGGACTGTTTTCATGTCATGTACCTCGAAATACACAGACAACAAGGAAATAGAGCAAGGCTGGACAATGAAACCATACTGATAATCATCCTGATAAACATCATCATGGTTTTATATATTTTGTCTTTAGGGTTTATTTTGTTGACACTGACAGTATTATCATTTAGAAAATGTTTTAGTGTTTTGTTGTTTTACTTTTTGAGTTGTGCGCCTCTAATTATGTGAAAGGTTCCCACTGATTTGCAAGTGTTTGTCTGTTTCTGACCATAAAGAAACCGTCTTTTCATGGTCTCGTCTTTGAATTGAAATAAAGAGCAAAATAACACAAAACAAAATCACAATATTTATGAATCAAAATGTGTTTTTGTCTTATGTTTTATGCTATTTAATCATAGATATGTTACATGCAGTTTTCACCTTGACGTCATTTTCATCTTTTAACCTATTCTCATCTTATGTCATTTTTATCTCATGTCTTTTACATTTTTTCATTTTCATTCTGTGTTTTTTGTCTTATTTCGTCTAATACGTTATATCCTTCTAATCTTGTTACTTTGTTTTTGCTTAATCACATTGCTGTACAACAATTCCTTTTTGACTTTTCTTATTGTTGGATTGTTTTTGTCTTATGACTTACATAATTTTCATCTTATTGCGATGTTTTTGTCTAATTATGTCTTCAGCATCGTTACCTTTCTCTCTAGATGCTTTTATTATTTAACTTTTTTTGTTGCTTTTAAAGGTTTTGCTGCACTGTTTTTGTCTTTTGTCTCTAAAATTGTGTTCATCTTGTTGCATCTTTTACATTATTTCTTTTTAACCTTGTTTTCATCTTATTAAATCATTCTTTTTCAGCTGTTTTCATCTTGTTGCATTTTTTTGTCTAATGACATCTTCTGCTTTGTTTCGTTTGTTACTGTTTTTGCTTTGCTACATTATTTTTGTCCTAGTATGTCTTTTACATCATTTCTGTTTTAGTGTTTTCATCTTATTACATCTTTAAAGTTATTTTTATCTTGCTTCATCTTTAAAGTCTATTTTTACCCCACCCCCCGAAGGGGAGGCAAGGGGTATTGTTTTTGGTTTGGTTTATTTGCTTGTTTAACACTTCAGCAGCAAAACTATTGGTTTAATTCATACCAAATTGGGTTTATAGATTGCCAGTGACCCAGAATAGATGTCATTACATTTTGGGAAAAGCAGGTCAAAGTTCAAATTTTTTATGATTTTTAAAAGTCTTCCCATTCACTAATAATGGGCAAAATACATGTGAGGGGTGGAGTTTGTTGTGCCTGGCATTACTTGTTTGTTTGTTTTTTTTTTTTTTAATCTTGTTTTGGAACTTTAATGAACAATTTCAAACCACAAATTGTTAGCCTCAAAGCATAATTGCCTAAGTCACATTTTTTGGCCAAATTGTGATGTCTGCGTAACTTTAATCTCCTAACACTGTTGCTTCATTTTATGCAGATGTCAGAATTTGGCCAAAAATATGACTTACACAATTTTGCTATGAAGTTAATGAAATACCGGTGTGATTCTTTAGCTGTCAGTCAAAGCCAACAACCAGCCTTTAAAAATCATTAGCCTCATAGCATAATTACTAAGTCATACTTTTTTTTTAAAAGTCATAGCCAATGATGCAACAGTGAAGCAGCAGTATTAGGAGAGTAAAGTTACACAGACATCACAATTTGGCCAAAAATATGACTAATGTAATTATGCTATGAGGCTAACAACATGTAAAAGAACCAAAACAAAAAAAAAAAACTAAAACCCAAAGACATTTATCATGATAATTATCCATATGGTCACCCACCCTTAGCACAGAGAGATTTCCCATCATTCCTAGGGTGTCTCCAAAGGGGCACGTCTTTGATTACAATAGCTGAAGAGTAACATTACAGTGGAGTTAACTATTCCTCATCTTGCTGTGGATTTCCTGGGACCCCCCCTCACCCATCACCCCCCTTTCTTTCAGTCTGGATCAGATGACTGTTTGCTCGCCCCTGCATTTTCTACACGCCCCGTAAATCACGGACAGGAGGTAAGACAGGCAGCACAGGCAGGCGAACACGGCGGCTGTCAGGTACACCTTGTACACGCAGGGGTGCTTGTACTTCTCCAGGTTGCAGTAGGAGTTCCGGTCCGTCTTGTAGATCATCACCCCTATGGCCGGGAGGTAGAGCACGGCGGCGGCCACGTCGTGCGCCAGGTTGGTGGTCAACCAGCGGCCCCCGCCCAGCAGAGGGACCAGGTCCTGCTTGTCCAGGAGGGTGAGGAAGAACAGGGCCAGGGTGAGGAGCCAGAAGAGGACGGCCACGAACAGGACGAAGTGGATGGAGCCCTGGTATTTGTTGGCGGCGATCGTGACCCACAGTCCGGCTCCGAAGACGATCTGCAGAATCCGGATGACTCCCAGAAAACTCTGGAGGAACTTGCGGATGTTCTTCCTCACCTGCGGCTGCGGACCTGGGGGTGACATCTCTCTCCTCCGATCACTGTCGGTCCCTTTTTCCCCCGAACAGGGCGGGTGCGTTCTGCCAGCTGCAGACAGCTGGGAAAAGATGCACAGAAAAGTGGGAACCACCGGGACAGGAAGACAGGAGGGGTGGGGGGTGGGGGTGGT
>JAPQRP010000009.1:28440268-28452296 GCA_037367295.1 Apogon hyalosoma | reverse complement strand
AGGGGGAGGGGGCGGCCTGTAATTCAAAGCCTGCTCCTCCTCTGGGCTGTGGGATCCATCCGTGTCCAGTCAGTCATCTGCTCATGTATTTCCCTTTGGTGAACCAGCCCACCCCAGAGGGATGTGTGACCCCTGCAAGAATTTCAGTAGAACTGGACAGACGGTGCAAAACAGGAGCTGAAACATTCCTGTTTCCTCCAAAGAGGAAAGTTTACCACCTTTAATCTTAGAATAATAACACTTAAAATATTTCTTTTTTTTTTTTCATAAGGTATACTTTATTGATCCCACCACAGGGGGGAATTCAAACGTACAGCAGCACAAGACAATAACCATCAAATACAACAGAAAGAAAAAGAGAAGATAAAAAAATACAAATGTGTTAAAATGACTAAAAATGACAAATAGTAATAATAATAATAATGATAATTATAATAATAAAGTAACATGTGCAAAGGGGATATATGTAGCATTTATACTTTTAAAAATTACCTTATCATTCAAGTATTTGGAATAAAGAGCTCTGAAGTAATGCCAAAGATGCCATTGTATGGGACTGTAGATGAAAGTAGATAGATATATCTGACCACTAGGGGAGTAGTGAGTCACTCTGCATCACATGGCAAGGAAATTTAATGGCAAAGCCTTTGACCAAAGTGTCAGAAAATGACAAAATTGGATGAGAACCATTAAGAAACAACTTTAAGAGTCAAAGAAAGTGACAAAGTGATAAAAGCTAGAAGCCTGACTGTTCAAGGACTGGTTCTAGTTTAAAGAAGTTTTAGTTTAAAGAAGAAAATCTGATGATACCATAATACAGATATGTGTAATCAATGAGTTTTATACTTTATTCAGTGAGTGATATAGTCTGTGGATATGTTCTCTTTGGCAGTTTTGGTTGTGATAAGTGTGTTCGGATATGCAACTTCTCCCTGCTGTTGACATTTCTTGCTATAATCAATTAGAGTGCTGAGTATTAGTATTAGTATGTTCGTTTACGACATAAAACCCAACACCATATATAATGATGCACACATAAAGTGAAATAATTATTATTTACATAGGGGAGACTGGGCATTTTTGTATCATGATGAAAGTTGTTGTGGTAGGGTATGCTGGCTTGGTGGAAGTACTCTGTCAGAGTAAGTATGAATATTTGTCACACTGTGGCAACAGTATCAGAGATTTATCATTCTCCTTCTGCTATCTGCTAGTGTTTTGAACATTTGCCTCAGTATGTGAAAGATAAACAACTTCTGAACTCCAACTACATCCTGAAAATGGCAAATTTTGACAAAGGCCATTTTGTTTTATAGGGATGGAGTGACTTTTTTTTTTTTTTTACCACAACATGTTTCCTTAGGCACACATGTACCACCAAAACAATGTCTCTCCTGACTCTTGTGCAGTTGTACTGTCACCACATCCTATGCTCAGTGCCGCCCAAGAACGAACCACATACTCTGGATAAATTTCATCCCTATTCCAGAATGATAGTGGAATGCACCAGACATATCTACAGCAACGGTACAATGCTACTCAAGTGTGGTTTGTGAGACTAGTGGTAGGACTGCATGTCAAGGTTGTGACTAGACATATGCAGATGAACTACGGGTGAAAAAGTCAAAAGTCACTCTAAGATTAGATTTTGTTTATTACTTTACTCATATGGTTACAAATAAAAGTCACATAACATATTATCTGAACAGTTTCTCTGGCAAAATGTGCCATGTGTTTTACCTACTTATTTCAAACCACTATGCTAATAGTTTACAATTTTTTTTATCTTAAGACCCAAAAAATTTATTATCATGTCTCCTCAGGACCCAAAAGCACAACATTTCCTCATGATTTGCCATAATATACCGACACCATCGGAACGGTGTTACATTAACCACATGTTTTGGCCGTATCGCATCTTTTATATTGATTTTGTCTGGTTTTATCTCCTTTGCCCTTCACACTCCCAGACAACACTCTTATAGATGTGAGGTTGAATGGCTGTTTATCTCTGAATGTCAGCGCTGTGGTGAAGTTGTGTCCTAACCAGGGCATAACCCAGTATGCACAATGTAAAATTGAACAAACCCCCCCCACACACACACACACACACACACACACACACACACACACACACACCACCCTCCAGGGGATTATGCAGGTACAGAAAATGAATGAACTGGTGGTGCCATAAAACCCGATCTGTCACACAATTTGGGTCCTGACCTTAAGTTTTGGAAAGGCAGCACTATTACAGCTAGTGCAACAATGGCTGACAGGGGTGTGGAGGATAGTAACAAAGGAACAGACTGTGTTTGATACTTACTCATCAGGTCTGTAATTTTCTTGCAAAAATGTTAAGTGCTGCAGTTTACAGTAGACAAATGTGAATACTTTGGATAAAGGTTTGCCAGCTGTAGCTCACAAAGTAGGTCAGGTCCAAGAGTTAAAGAAAAATGTTTACAACCACACAATCAGGTGACTTAACATAAACACACACAGAAGAGACAAACTGGGTTCACTTCACCATCCTGTTTATCCTCTGACATGTTAAACTTCTAGACACATTGTGCAGTAAGACTGTGTCTATTCATGCGGCGCAGTTATCCAGTACCATATATGCGTCATTGTGTTTGCGCATGCATCGCCGCGCGGATGCTCACATGGCCTTTTTCTTTCTCTCATAACTGACAGACGCTTTCCTCGCCAAAGCTTCATTGACGTCAATGCATTTCAGTCATGACGCCCTACGTGGCTAAGGGGGCGGGGCAGCGCGTTCTCCACCCCTTCTCGCGTGACGCAAGAGGATGGACCAGAGGGTTTCTCCATTCCCATTGGCTGCCGGTGGTCATGGTACGTGATTGACAGTCAGCTCAAGGACAGAAACGGGTTTGCAGCCGAGGAGGGCAAACAAGCCGCTGCCTGTTATATTACCACAACAACAACAACCAAACGTAGATTTCACTTGCAAAGGTTCAGTAAAACGCGCTACTCTAAAGGTGATGCAGTAGTCTAGAGGAGAAGAGCACTGGAGTCATTCATTTTGGGGTAAGCAGATGTCATGTCATGTTTCATGTGACTGTCATAGGATACTTGTTTACTTGACTGTCTGCAAGTTATTCAGCTCAGTAATGTTGTAGCATAAAAGATTTCCGCACCTATAATTTTATTTTGTTTCCAACTGCTTCCACAGTAGTTGCTCAGAAATATGTAGCCGAGTACACGTTACTGTTGCAAAAACTTTCTGCATCACCGGTGACCCATGACTACTGTGCACACACTTTCAAGCGCAGTCAGGCGAAATTAACTGTCAGTGTTTAACCCTTGAAAGTGCATTTCATAATAATACTAATAATAATACTAATAATAATGATAATGATAATAATAATAATAATAATGATAATGATAATGATGATAATAATAATAATGATAATGATGATAATAATAATAATAATAAATTGATGATTATAACAACTAGATTAACTAACCTTTTGGCTGGAATAGTTCATTTAAATATACTGTATTTTATTGTAATTCATATTATTTCAGTACTGTAGATGCTTATTTCATGGTATTTGAATAGACTATACATAAAAAAGTATGCAGGACTACATACTGGACCTGAATCTGTTACAGTTTTAAGTATCAAACCATGAAAGTATCTTTAGTGTAAACTGTAGCTGTCTGCAAACCTGACCAGAAAACTGAAGACTGGTTTAAAGTAAAAAAACAAACAAAAAAAAAAAAAACCACATATAACTTTAACAGTGTTTACAGCAGATGCTATAGGAAACTGACTGCTATTAGTTTCCTACTGAAAAGATAAGGTTGCCATCTGCAGTTTAATGAGCTTAAAAGCACAGTTCGTCATTCACCTCTTAAAGTAGGATTAAAGATTGAGAGCAGCTGACCGGCAGTGTTTCAGTGGTGACAGCAGCTCCCCTGAGTGAAATGACGCAGGCTACGGATGAACAATTGAATGAAATATTATACATATTTCAATATGGCAGTGCAATATCAATATCCAAATGGTTACAATTTTTGGATTTAGATCAAATGTGTTTTAACGTACCATAATACACTAGAACTAAACTGGGAGAGTGTAGACCTCCACCAAGGCCAATAGTGCACTTTGGTTATTCTTTCATAAACCACAGATGAGGTTTTCATCCTTTTTATTTGTTGTGAGATGACTCCTTTTGGCCTGTCTGCTGGTAGGTTTACACAACAAATACTGTTCACATTTTCATGACATTTGGTGGAATGATAGGGCATGGACAAAGGACAAACCCATTACCTTTAGGAGCAGATCCTGGCAGAGACTGGAAATGTTTTTCACTCTTGGAAACTTCAAGGCTAACAAGAACCTACAATAATAACAGGCAGTTAAAAAAAAAAAAAAAGTAACAACTTACACCATATGATGTGTGGAACTGAGACCTTTGTTAGCAACATAATAATCAGTTTCACTAGCAAATGGCATTAACTTACAAAAAGCAGGACAATATAGGTCAGAAATAATTTTTTTGGTTGTGTAGTAATATTGTGGAATTGAAAAGTGAGCTCTTAGTGGAGGTCTGTACTCTGAGTGCATTTTGAGTGCTTGAGAGTTAACTTTTTCTTCCCTAAATAACCATTCTCAGCTATAAGTTATCTTGAGGACTCTCCAGTGTTAAATTGAAACCTCCTCTGCCAAATTTTATATAAATTGGTGTAGTAGTTTTCTATTGATCCTATATGAGCTAGTGATCATATAACAAATGTAATAAAAGCATTTAGTCCAACAGTGAGAGATGCTTCTGTCTAAAAGTCATATTCATCACAATTAAGGAAACATGCAACACCGCTTCATTTAGTTAGTAAGTTTAGTATTATTTCATGCACTTAAAATCATCAGATAACAAAGAAGAATACGACACGGACAAACAAAATTTTTGGTGCTTGAAAAGGAATGGGAACTAAAGTCTATAAAGTCTGAATGTGTCTGTTGCACTTTACTGCTTCCAAATACATCCAGCAAAAGGAGTATCATCTGACTGGGGGTCAAAACAGATCCCGTGATGTTGCATTGTTCCTTCCTTCTGGGAACTAGGAATGTGAACTTAACTTATAGACTCCCACCCCTTTTTACAAGCTAATAATTACATTGATTCTACTTTCTTTGCTTTAACACTTCTTCTTCTTCTTCTTATTTTTTTTTTTTTAACATTTTTTTTTACATTTTTACAGCATAAAACATCCATGCAGACCAGTCACCATACACTTTTTAGTCACCTCACACACAATCAGACTTCACTGATTGATTGATTGTTTATTTTGAATATCAACATGTAAAATCAATACAAGAAAAATCAATATAAAAAAGAAAACATATTCAAAAAGCAGTGGGATGAAGTTCAAGTGATATACTCCCATCCCTTTGTCCTATCTTTTTATTGACCATAAATTCCCATGTCAGCTCCCATAAGTAAGCTTAACAAATCTTATACATATCAAAATAAATTCTGACTAAGCCTGCACAAAACACAAAAATGCCATATCAAAAATAAACTCTCCATTTCATAGCAGCATTACACATATCAAAAGTAAACTCTGTTCATTTCATGGCAGTGTTATACGTGAAACTGATCAAACTATAATACATTTTAACTAATACTTACGTCATATTTCTTAACATTTTGGTTTTGATTGTCCTTTTATTTGATGTAATTGCCTTCAGTTCATCACTGAAGTTGTTCCATGAGTTGATTCCTTTCACAGAGATATAACCTTCCATTACCTTCATCCTGAATCTTGGTTTATTAAAGATGTCTTTTCCTTTTAGATTGTAGTAACTTTTCATTTTTTCAAATTTGTGCTGAATGTTGACTGGTAGAGAATCTCTATTTGCTTTGAACATGATTTGTAATATGCTGTACTCTACCAGATCTTGAAATTTTAATAGTTTTAGTTGATGAAATAATGGATTTCTTGTATCTCTGTCCCCCTTTTTATGGCTCTTTTTTTTAAAACAATATTCGATTCCACATGTGTATTACAAGCATTTCCTCAAACCTCCACACAATATGTTGGATATGGTAAAATTAAAGAGTTATATAAGCTATATAGAGCAGAATTATTTAATAAGTCCTTTACTCATTATTGGTTCTAAGACACACAAGTAATGCGTTTCTGTTTTGTCAACTGCATTTCACTTAAATGAATGTGAATAAGTGGAAATTCATCCTGATTCTGCATCCCCCACAGCAGAACCAGTGCATGCCACCTTTCCCCAAGTTTCTGTGGATGGACACCAGACCCGCCTCCCCACCGTCCTCTGTGATGGCGGGCCCTCCTGCGCTGTGGCGACTGGCTGAGAGGAGGAGTAGGAAGGCTGGCTCAGGAAACATTTTCAGCAACGTGAATCCGTGGCAGCTCCAGAGACTGTTCAGGGCAGCGGGGGACCAGGATGCGGAGCAGAGGGCCCAGCTGATTTGGGGCCACGGTGATGAAGCTGAACTAGCACAGGCGCTTATTGGACTGAGAGCCCGGAGTCACCGCAGAGGGCTGAGGACGAACAGAAGAGATGTACTGGGCTCACACTGGCTGCGAGCCTTCAATCACCTCAGGTAAAATCATTACACAGTACATACATGCAGCGCTGTTCCTTATGTTCCCTCAGTGAAATAACCACTGTTATTGCACAGGATCGGGGAGAGCTCACCGACTAGCCAAGGGAAGGATCCAGGAGAAGAGACTGAGTCCGAGTCCGGAATGTACAACAACCAAGAGCCACACAAACATAGTTCAGCAACAGGAAGAAGTACAGGAGCCCCAGTTCAGCTCACAGATGACCATAGCTCTGCAGATGCTTCTGAGAGACCAGTGAGAGTTGGCCCAGGTCTGAGGAGAGGAGGTGAAAATAACACAGAAAGATATCTGCACCGAATTATTCACTGACCTGCAGAAAATATGAAGCCGAACGGACTCTTTTTCTGAGTAATTCCCAGTATTTGGTGTACTTCAACACTGTCCATGTTTGTGTGAATCTTAATGTTGAATATGAAGCTTCAGGCTACAAATGCTGTATGGATGTCCACAATGGATGTTCTTTCCTCCCTCCTCTGGGCTTGGTGCTGTTTGTACTTTATCAGTTTGAAAACGGTGACTTGTTTCCATTCCTGTGTTTTCTATTGTTTACCCACATGGCTCGGGTTTTACGTTTTTATGAGACTTGTAGGTGAGGGAACAGGACAGACTTGACTTTTTCTGTGTTCCAGGCAGGGTTTGATCTGACTGGAAGAAGACATTGATATTTATCAGCTCAACTTGCACCTCAAAATCACATGAGAAACTGTGTTGTAGGTTGAAAGAATCAAATGGTTTCTTTGTCATCATATCCTTATGGCACAGATCATATGGAAGAATACTGTCACTGTGGTGTTTTTGATGCAGGGACTCCTATAACTGAGATATAGGCTGCTGCACAACTTTAAATTTTAGTTGCCTCTCTTAAGACCTGCCTTATGATGTCCTAAGTTGATCCTACCACCAAACACTAACCATTTATTATGATTAACACTGCCAAGTGTGTGGACAATATTGAGAGTGATGTATTTTAAACACTAGTCAGATTACTTGAAACTTGATGAAGCTTTTTGATAACACTGTTTGATGTTTCCTTTTTAGATGTTTGAAAATAAAGAACTGATGTATGAGGTGTGTGTTTATATTTCGACATGAGGGTTACATATCATATGAACACTGCTCAACATTTTAAAAAAAATAGAACCGGAGTATTTTTTTTTCCTCTGAGAGAAGCACATTTCTATTCCGATGCACAGTTATATAAACTTTGCAGGCCACCAAAAATACTGCATATTGATGGCTGAAAAACAAAAACTCCTATCTGAAAAACACACTTTGTTGAGAAAACTTGCTGTTTTTGTGCAGAAAACAATTTGTTAATGAAACCCAATAAGTAATACACTGTTTATAGACTATATTTTTAAAAATAGCTTTCTGCAAGACAACAAAAAGATATTTTAAAATTTCTCAAAAAGAGAAATAAAATGAAAACAATGTCCCCTTTACGAGGATGAAAACAGGTGAACTTGATATAGTTGTGTAACTCAATAATACAGTGCCCTCCAGCGGTCATGGCCACTTCAGAGCAATCATGTAAATTTGCCACCTGTCGATAGACGGCACAAAAGGTTCCTGGTAAGCAAAGGACTTTTTGGCCATAGAACTGATTGTACACATTCCTTTTTCATTGATAGTCTGTCATTATCTTTCGTCTCTGTCGCCTAAAGACAGACTCATGCTTTCTTTTGCATATTTGACGGTTATTTCCAGAGGTGGGTAATCCCAGGTTCATCATGTCATGTACTGGATGCAGCCTGTTCACTGAAGCAGCCCATTTTGATGAGCACTGGTCCTCATCCAGGCAGATGGATCATTAGAGGAATCACCTGTGAACAGGTTGGAACCGATACGGCAGAACTTTGACTTGATGAACCTGGGGTTACCCACCTCTGGTTATTTCATTTGTTCGTTTTTGCTGCTGCCGAGTGGACTTTACACCAAAAAAATGTTGAAAATGTAAACACGTTTAACATTTGTAGAAGAGTAGCTAAATGGAGTCCTAAATATGACCATTAAAATAAATTCCGCAAAGATGCTGTTATTTGGCCACACGGCGTCAAATATATAAATAATTTGTTTACTTTGAGAACTAATAACTTTCTGACGCCGTGACTGATACTATAAAATACACAGTGAACTTCGAACAGACCCTTTGATCAGACTAATAAAATAATAACTACGTACAATCATCCAATCATCCCCCTCATCACGAGTGCGGCGTTTCACTTCACGCTTCTTATCCAATCACAATTGAACTATGCACCGTATCTCGTTCACCATTGGATCTGAAACCTGTCAGTCACTAAAACGGGGGCGTTGCCGCTTCGGCCAGCTGTCAGATTGAGGACCAGAGCTTCTCAAACAGAAAAACACAGGTTGGTCTAACCTGCGAGACAAATGAGCCGTGGGAAGATGTACACAAAGATGTCAATCCTGAAATAGAAGGTAAGTCATTTGACTTGCAAACAAGGACTTTTACGAAAAGCTACTCACCCCCAGATGTTAAAGATAAAGCAAACCCTTCGGTTTATAACACTAGCGGGTAAATTCTCTGATGTTTTTAGCATGTAGCGTCACCTAGCTAGCACCAACGATCAGCTGGCAGTGACAATGGACAGCCTCAGCCTTTTGGGCCCTCTTACATTTAGCTTTAGTTTGTTTACACTCCTCTTACGGTGTTTGCAGACTGTAGAGAGCTTTCTGTCATCGACTGAAGTGGGTTACTGCTCTATCTCAAGTAGCTAAATGACAGTGTGTCATTTACAGAGGCGTATACACCCTGAAGGAATAAGACAGTATTTCAGATTAGACCGAATGTCATCACAGACATTTCTCATTCTCTATTTCTCTCTTCAGTCTGTCCTTGGAACACACCGACCATTCTTCTCTAACTCGTCAGCATGTGTTGTTGTCTGTCTTTGCTTCTTCTGATACGCTTTTTCTGTCCATGCAGTAGTGCAGTGTTGAGATTCTCCAGCCATCACCTGACTCATGTCCAGTCTCCTCATCACCATGGAGACTGCTAACAGCTATGTGCTGATCCATGGGAAGAACATATCCCATAATACAATGGGGTCTGCAGCAGTGCCCCACATGTCCATCGACAAACTCTTCCCTGCTCTTCTTGAGTGCTTTGGGATCATTTTGTGTGGATACATAGCTGGCAGGTATGAGTCTGATCATATAATCCTGGGATTGTATGCTAACAGTCACATCAAACATGTCACAAGAAACATGAACTTGAGCACATTAAAGTATCCTTATAACGGATGTATATTTGTATTCCCTACCTGCAGGGCAGATATCATCACAGAGAGTCAGGCAAAGGGTCTCGGCAACTTTGTGTCCAAGTTTGCACTTCCAGCTCTGCTCTTTAAGAACATGGTGTTGTTGGATTTTGGAAACGTCATCTGGGCATTTCTGTGGAGTGTGCTAGTGGCTAAGGTAGTTGTCCTTTCTGTTTAAGTCTACACACATTATTTAGTTTATACAAAGTCATTCCATGCAAACTCACCCAAAAATCTATGGTTTGCAAGTTTCTGCGATTGATTTTCTTGAGTGTAAATTAATGTGAACACTTCTTTGAAGTTTGTGGTACCTGGCAGAATCCTTAAGATCTACTCCACACATATTTTTAGTTTTGAAATTTTTAGGATTGGCCTTCAGATCTAAATTTAATCATTTATATGTGCATTCTTTATGTTACCAATTGTATTGTTTTCAATTGCTTTAAAATATGTACTGAACGTTTAAGAATATCTAAGGATAATGCATTGTATTTCATGGAAATTGCTGTTGAGTTAAACCTCATAATCATAAATAAATTTGTACTGGAACAATGTTCTTTGGTCATGTATAAAAACTGACTACCACAGATATTTCTAAATGTAGCTTTGGAGCTGAAAACTCCTTATAAGATATTCTGGCTATATATTTTCCCAATGTGGTTTATTTGAATTTCTTTGAAAGAAGGTACTTTCCTTGCATTAACTGATATCGGATGTCTCCTCCTGTGTGCAGGTGACAGTGTTTGTGCTGGTTTGTGTGCTTACTCTGATGGTGGCCAGTCCAGAAAACAGATACAGCAAGGCTGGTCTGTACGCCATCTTTGCTACACAGAGCAATGACTTTGCTTTGGGATACCCCATAGGTGGGACACACAAAGCCTTTATAATGACACCTTCAGGTACACTATAGAAGACTCATAATGGTAACATCTGTGTCTGTCTTTTTTCTAGTTGATGCGTTGTACAGGAGCACATATCCAGAGTACCTCCAGTACATCTATCTTGTTGCTCCGGTGTCACTGATGCTGCTCAATCCCATTGGCTTTGCTCTTTGTGAAGTACAAAGGTGGAGACAGGCCACCCATCCACAGCATAGCACTCCTTCCATCGTGGGTGTTGTGATCCTACAGGTATTCTTTTTTATGATGCAAATAAAATTCTTTCTTGGTAAAGCCTTAGCAGAAGCAAACTTTAACAGAATATATTGTTACCAAAGTTCTTTTTTTAACAAACCACTGCTGCAAAAGTCAGAATTTTAGAAATTCTACTCATAGGGGGTTTTCTCCATACTCTTTTATCTGCCAAAAATTAATATCATTAACTAATGAAATGTCAGTAAATGTATCCTAAGTGAATACTGTTGTGTGGTTACAAGATAAAATTAAAAGGGAAATGCCTTTTAGTTTTTTGGGTCAAGTTTTTACCTGTGCTGTTTTTAGTGTATGTATCTGTTTTTTGGTGTACTGGTTTTATGTAAGCAAATGGCAATCATGTGATATGTCTGTGTTTCCAGTCCATTCATGCCTGGCATTATGGTTGTAAAATTCAGGAAGCACTGGATTGTCATTGGGCTTCACTTTGCCAAACCTTTAAAAAACTAAAATTAAACGAAAACTTGCTTTTAAAAATGAACGAAAACTAAATTTAAATTGAAAGCAAAATATAAAGAAAAAATCATGTGAAAAGCAAAAAGCACTCTGACTTTGATATTTTCCTGATACCCTGTTGTCTCTGCAGGTTTTGAAGAATCCAATAGTGTTCATGGTGATTGTAGGAATCATCTCCCACTTTGCTCTGGGGCAGCAGATCCCTGCTGTTCTCTCAGAGTTCATTGATGGCCTGGCAAACTCTTTTGGCGGTGCGGCCTTGTTTTATCTTGGCCTCACTATGGTATGTCTGGCTGTTGCAGTTGAAATTTTGTGTAGCCAAACCTGGCCGTATATTTGACTAGACGTGGTAGATATCGACATAAGTGAGGTCCTCTGTCTCCATTTGTCACAGGTTGGTCAGCTCAGAAAACTAACCAGAGACACAGGAGTTGCCTTGATTCTCCTCATCACAGCAAAACTGTAAGTGGATTAGATCATGTGTGTATGTGTGTGTGTGTATATATA
>JAPQRP010000009.1:28407860-28428694 GCA_037367295.1 Apogon hyalosoma | reverse complement strand
TTCTGCTGTTCCAATGACAGGTCGACTTGGCCTTATGTTTTGGGTCACTGTCATGTTGGAACATTCAAGACCATCCCTTGCGCATTCAGTCAGGGTATGTAAACTTATGAGCTCAACTGTATATGGCGTCAAATAATAACAAAAGTTATGTCATGACACTTTACATAGATATGATGTTTCATTCAACACATGTCAGATGTTTTAAGTGTCTGTGCTGTTTCTTGTCATAGGGTTAGAGGTCAATAAATAGTGACTTTAACCTTTAGAACCCATTTAGTTCAGGTTTTTGTGTGACTTTTAAGGCTGTGCACATATTCTGTGTATTTCCATGTTGTACCTGAAGAAAAGAGACTGAGAAATAAATACATATGCTCATTTCAACCCTGCAAATACAACAAAGTTAAAGGTGGCTTAAGAATTTTGTGCAGTACTGTATGTTGACTGATAAGAGGGCGGTTTGTGCACATCACTGGGTCATTATTTGTTTGTAAGGGCTAAATGTGGTACTTCACTGATGTATTTTTATTTTTTTTTCAGTTTGTCTGTGTAAATCTCTCCTCTATATTCTGGCTTTTATCAGTATTAGTCCTTTTTCCTGTTTTACTCTTGTGCTGTTTGATTATACACTTGCATCTGGGAATAAATGAAAACCATGAAACACTGACGTCAAAGGAGAAAAAATGAGCAAAATATTCTGCGTTAACATAATGTGGTAGATGAAGTTTTTAGACAGCCATAATGAAGCGCTTGTTTTCTGTTAGTTCTTGTTGAGTGTAGTTAGTTGTTTATTGTTGGGTGGTTTATGTGTGTACTGCGACAAACATGGTGACACTAGTTCATTATCATGTCCCTTCATTATCACTTGACTCCTCTACTTGGCTGAGAACATTTCTATCCTTAAGTCACTGTTTTTACACTGACAGATTTGTCACTGAATCACTAAATTGCCTAGGGTTCAACTAAGTTTATTTATTTATTTCATGGTAATAACATCTCAAAAAGCAAAAAAATAAAAAATAAAAATCCCTCCACACCTCAATATGTGTCAAGCTGTCAAAACACATTCAACAGGGAGAACATGTGATGCATTTTAAGATGAACAGTAGTTTATGCTTGGATTGAAAGTAAATGGCTTTGCATGTTAAAATAGTACTTTTAAAGGGAAAACAAGGGACAAAACCGAGACGCAATATGCACTTGGACTGACAGAGGACATTCAATTTGGCAAAGAAAATAAACAGTTTAGGACTCTTGTAACAGTGACTTTACCACAGAATGTAATATATGCAGGAAGTGAGAAATATTCAAATTAAGTTTGACAGTGACTTATTCACCATTACTCAGGTCTACAAGAAAAGACATCATGGAAACACTTCAGTTGAGTTTGTAAAATGGGTTGTGGACTGTTGTAGCTGCCAAACTGAACCAAATGACAAACACTGGAACAACAGCACAAAACAGCACAAACGTCATATGTTTCCCGGGATCTAATTTGTCCACCAAACTAATTAAATAAGAACTAAGTCAGTGAGGGCATCCTCCATACTGAATCATTAACAAATTAACAGTAACAAACAACAGTAATACATTTGACAGCACCAAGCACTGCATTATTTGCATTATTATTATTATGGCTACAGTGTTTGAGCTAACAGTCTGAGGGCTATTAGGCACATATTTTGACTACATGTAACATGTATAAAATGAACATTTTTAAATGGAAAAAAAAGCCCACGAGAATACCAAATAAAGTACCATAAATGATATTTGCATAATTACTTTGTACCAAAAAGCACAAAAGAAGACACTGGGAGCTGTGCTTTTAGGAGTGGAAATGGATGTTCAGTGGTGATTTGTTGTCTACAGGTCTTAGTGTCTCCAGGAAAACCTGCGTTGAGGCTGTCCATCGTACATAAACACAAAAAACACTACACTCCTACTTCAGTCTTTTAGCTTTAAAGGGAAAGCCGCTGGTTTGCACATTTTGTGTTCAAAATGCAATAATTCTGAGTTTTTTGAGTTGTTTGAGGCTGAATCCCAATTCACCCCTTGGCCCTCCCCCTTACCCCTACCCCTCCGTGTTGCGCGTACATGTGAAGGGGTAGTGTTGTCCCTATTCTCGATTAGACAGAGGGGAAGGGCTAAGGTGGAGGGCTGTAAAGCCCTCAAAATGGAGATTTTCCACGACCACACAATGAATGGAGGGGTAGGAGAAATCTCGCATAATTCTGTTCGAATCATCAGCAAGCTGGAGGTAAACACAGCAAAAAAGTGCAGCAGTGTGATGAAAGAAACAGACAAATGTATGTATTTTCTTCGTAAACAACTTAATCATTTGATCAACCGTTTAATGCCGTTTCAATGTGTTATAGATCGCATTTCTGCAGTTTATAGCTGATAGCCACAAAAAGATGACCAAAGCCCACGGAACAGAGATGGTTACAGCTGCTGACGGCATGGAGAATACTTTCAGAAACAAAGTTTTCACATCTGTTAATAGCGGCATTGATGACTGCTGATGACGTAACAGGTTGCAAAGGGTGGTCCCATTTCATAGGAGAATGTTTCAATCCCTACACCTCGCAGCTCCGTTTCAAGGGGAAGTGCCAAGGCCAAGGGGTAGGGGTAATGGGGGAGGGCCAAGGGGTGAATTGGGATTGGGCCTGACTTTTTACAACACATCAGACAAAATAATCATCGTGAACATATTCACTCAAAGATAAAAGGGTGTGGAAAATGACAGGTCAGACAACTGTCAAACTCAGGAAAAATGTGTGAATTTCATCACTGAACATGTCTAGGTCTTTGTTATAGACAAACATGTACATGACAACCTATAGCAACTGCACACTCTACAACTATTGTAGAAATATGTTCAATCTAAATATTACCAGTGCCAGTCCTCTATCACTACTTAAGTTTAGTAATACAGCTGCACATTGATGCAATTTTTCATTAGCGTCGTAGCATAATTGCCTAAATCATACACTACATGGACAAAAGTATTGGGACACGTTGAATTTAGGTGTTTCTTTTCTAACAGGGGTCTGAGATACAAAACAATAATAACTATGATAATATAGTTTTATATTGTGATGCATATCATTCCATTGCATTGGTTAGTTTTAGTTAAATTGTTATTTGTGCTTCCAAAATGCCTCAGAAAATATATGATTTGAATGTTGTACCTCTAAATTTCTAAATTATTTTTCATGCTCTGACTGTAAATAATAATGTTCTAACACAACTAACCATCTATTTTCTTCACATCTCACTTAGGAAGAAAAATATCCCATTAAACTTTAAGGAAATATTGATGTTTATAAACTATATGGACACAGTTATTGGGACACATCATGTCTACAGCTGTGAGATGTCACGTTCATGCTGATTTGAGATATAAACATAAATATTTATGATATTTATCACAATATAAAACTGTACTATGACATTTGTCATTATTTTGTTATTATTTTGTAGCCTAGACTCCTGACAGAAAAGAAACACCTGAATTCAACATGTCCAATACTTTTGTCCATATAATGTATGACTTAGGCAATTATGCTATGAGGCTAACATTCTGTATCTGAATGTATTTTGCCCAAGATGACCATCTCATCTGAAGTCACATTTGTAATTGATTGAATCTGCTCTGACACTACATTATTACTTTCCTAACCACTGTAACAACGTCATGAATTTTAAATGATCTCTGCTATCATACAATGAACTCACAACACACAATGTCAAATGATTCATGACAGCAAAACAAAGAGAAAAGAGCAAAGCTATACAGTGACATATGTTTCTTAAGTGAAAAGTTCATTAATGTCAACAATTTCACATAATAACATGTTGCATTTGACCCAACCTGATGTTAAGGAGGGCTCTGAGCTACATTTTGCTGCTGGGGTCTGGTATATTTTTTTTTAGAAAAAGTGATATTCATTTTAAAATAAATGGGCTCTAAATGGACGTTTCTTTTGTGAAGCTCAGCCTTATCATGACTGTTTGAGCTACACAGATTTCCTTTTGTAAATAAACTCCTTAAAGTAGAATTTAAGTGACATTACTTTCCCCAAATGCAAATCACCTTACTGGGGGTATTGTTCCTTCTTGATACCACAAACAGGTCTCATTTATAGAGTATTTGTCTTTTATTTAATCAAATATGATTTAATTGCTTCTGGTTATTATTTCCTGTTATAAATCTGTAGTATGGGGCCATTAAACACTAATATTACAAACAGAGCCCTTAAACAAAAGACTTACATCAACATGTTTAGCTGTGGACATACGGATACTTCTGGTGATCAGACCATATGCAGTAAATATCAAACAACCTTCACGAGAAGTAGACAAACATCTACAAAATGAAGCAAGCAGTTTCTTTAAATCAGCCCTTTGGCTGTGGCATACCCTCTAACATCTTAAAATATGTGTTCAAGGGATCTACTTGGTGACAATTATAGGATAAATCACTACAAGTCAATCATTGTTTTCTACTGATCCATCTTTGGAGCAATCAGGGGGTCGTGTTTGCTTAAAACAGAGACAAATAGAGAGAAAAGAGAGTCTAAAACCATCTTATCATAAAGGCATTATTTCTATCCACTAGGCTACAACCACCACACTGGAGGCTACAGGGGAGCACACAGGACTAGATGTTAACACAAACTAGGGATCAATAAGGGTGCTGGTACTTAAGGATGTGGTAAACAAGTGTATCCAATCATCTGATGTGATTCTGACATGTGAGGGTACACGATTATACCACCAGAAACAGAAGGGAAGTCCTCTGTGTGCTTGTGTTTACCTTAAACTATACTATTACCTACAGTTCCACATTGATAGTTTACACTCAGTCCTTCATCTACAGACAAAGCTCACCATCATTTACAGTATGATGAAGACAGTATGTAGCAGTAATTCAGTCTAAAGATGTAATGTGTAAGAGTTGGATCAGTCCTGATTTAAAAAAGAGATATTAACAGTCAAAATGAAGCAACAAAAAAAAAAAAAAAGGAGACAAAGTTGATGCTGTTCCAGGCGGTGTTGGCGGGCAGGCGCTCTCCTCTGAAAGCATCACCCCAACAACAAATGCTTTCCCAGTGAAAATGTCTTTCCAGGAACACTATTATTGGATGTGTGTTTAGTGTCCAGAGACAAAATGCTGCTGGAAACTGGAGCGCTGGCTGCATTTCAGTCCAGTTCAGCCTTTTAGCAACAGTGTGGAAGATGTGCATGTCATTCCATTCCACTTTCAGCCCCCTTGTTGTTTGTTCAAAACTGTTTTCTTCAACTGGGGACAACACACAGCACAGGTGAAAGAAATAACCTCATTGTCCTACCGGATTTGGTTAGCCTCTGGTTGCTGGGGGTTACTGCCCTCCCCTGTCTCTGATTGGTGTTTGTAAAGGTCACATGGCATGAGAGGGAGGGGCTGACCCTGGTCAACCAGCACTGACTCATAAGGAGGTGCTGCCTCCAGTGGGAAGGAGATGGATGAGATGTGCTGCTGCTGCGGCTGCTGCTGCTGGAGCTCCTGCAGTCCCATTGGGTAGTGAGAGGTGGAGAACCAGGAGGTGCCAGCTGAGCTCTCTCCACAGAATGGGGAGGGGTCTGGGCTGGGGTAGCTAGGCTGCTCGTCCTGCTCCACCACAACTCGACAGGGGTCCAGTAGGGAGTAAGGAGGCGGGTCATCTGTAGGTATGTAGATCTCAGTTGCACCAGGGCCAACGCACTCATCATATCTACAGAAACAGGGGTTAAAAAATGATTTCAGATGATGACACTGATGATTTCTTCTAGTGAAGATACATGTTGCAACTGAGTAGAACAGTTTCACATCAGATAGTTTGGCTTATTATTTTTGTAGACAATTTTGGGGCAACAAATGATCCATATTCACAAATATGGGTTTTTTGTAAAACATTTTTCTCTATATTTGGGCCTCTATACAAACAGTGGACACATTTACATGACCATAAAAATCAGATAACTAGGAGTAATTAGATAATTGTTATAATCTGATCTGAGGCGTTTACATGCACTTCAGAAATGTGATAACTGAAAAACCCCGGTTTAAACATTTCAGTCCATTATCGGGTTTCTTTCGGAGTAAGTATGTCCAGACCTATTATTTTCTTCCACCCACATTTGACTATGTCTTATTTTACTCATGCACAGATGTAAAAGAATGAAATCAGATTATCAAATCAGAGTATTGGGAAGAAATCCAGATGTGTTAATCAGATTACTACCTGATAAACAGATCAGATTATACTGTTGACATGATCACTTGAATAATCTGATAACTGCAGAAACCAGATAAAGTTCTGAGTATTGGTGTGCATGTAAATGGTGTTTCATATCACTGAAATATATATATATTTTTTTTTTACTGTATTCCAATTCGCCATTATTTCACCATCAGCATCAGTCAAAGCCACAGTGAAAGGGAAAAGTCAGGGATGGGGTGTCTTTCTCCATAAGCCGCTTTGCTTCTGTCTTGGCAGAGGCCCCGGAAAAATGGCTCTCTGATGTTAATTTTCTACAAACTACCGGTCCAGCCAGAGAGAGAAGAGAAGATATAAAATAGAATAAAACTAAATGGAAAACTGGGTTATAAGATCAGAGGGTGTGTTTGTGTGCGTGGGTCTAATGGTAGAGGATGGAGGCAGAGGAAGCAGTAAATCAGAGTAACTCAATGATGCAGTGGTAAACTATATCAGCCTGGACCCACAGCACTGCAGCCCTGTCTATGGGGAGCACAGGGCTGGATTTGGCCTCCATCTTTCTTTCTTTCTTTGCAATACATCACATTTATGCTAAGAGTCAACTTGTATAACTGCCAAAACATTTGGTCTTGACTGTAGATACACCAAACTGCAGATCAGTCAAATTTCAGTTTAAGGGAATTTTGCAAAAATCAATTAGCAAAAGTACAGTTGTGGCCAAAAGTTTTGGGAATGACATAAGTTCTTCTTTTTTCTTTTTTTATTTCCATGTTTCTTAGGTATATTGAAGAGCAATTCAAAACATTATACAGGTTTCAAAGACTTCTATTGACAAATAAATCACATTTAAGCAGGGGAATCAAGCCATTACCAAAACAACGTAGCCTTTGGTTTATTCTGTAGATGTCTTATATTAAAAGATAAAATGTGATAAATATCTTTCTGTCTTACTTTCTAGGCCACTAAGGGTCTCTCTTGAAAACATGTTAGAACATTTGGGGGTCTTGTGGGTGAAGACATTATGCTTTTGGGAATTTAATTATCAGATTCAGTTATAGTGTAAAAGCAAATTAAAAATCTGTAATTGTGGTTTATGATTTCCACTAAGCTACGTGTATATATGAGAGGTTCTATCCAGATGTATTGTGTTTGTCCAGATTCGTCTCCTCATTTAATTAATACCATTAACCTGTTAAAGTCTCTTTACGGATGACTCCGTCCTTGTGAAATGTCACTTTTGTCGTCGTCTCAGGACTTACTCATCTGAAAGTTAAAGCCTGTCTCACTCACACCTCCACACATCAACACATACCAAAGCACTGGGAGCTTCTGTAGTATTTTTTTAATTGCTGATTTTTTTTGTTTTTTGCTCTGGGAAAACTAACACTTACACATTCATGCTAATAAAGCGAGTGGAGGTGATAATTGGAGAGATTGCAGTGTGTGTGTCAGGCAGGACGAGGGGTGTTTCTTGAGTGTTGTAACACATTGTGAATCCCTAAGTGTCAAATCTTTGAGGAGTTATAAAGCTCCTCGCTCCCCCTTGACAGCTCCTTTCTACTGTGTGCGGCTGTGTTTGTACGGAAATCCTCAAATAGAAAATGAATGCGGCATTTTACACCCATTTGTGTCTGGGTAACGTGTGTGCTCCTGGCTACTAGGTGTTGCTGAGTGAAGATAATCTGTCCCTCTGAGACACATGATTGAAGTTACCCAACTGTTTTTGTACATCTGCATCTACCGCTCCCCTGGGTGCAAAGATTAATTTCAAACCACAAAAATGAAATCAAATTACAGGAGGTTTAAGGTGGTTTACAAAAGTACAAAAAACATATCTTTGTCGCTTTCTCAAAATTCAGTCGATTACCAAAATCATTTCCTGTCAGAACGTCTTGACTTTGTCGACCTCTAAAAGGAGTCGACTGCAGTAGCTGCACCATCGGGTCAGGATAGAGGAGGACCTCTGGCACGTGTTCATACATTGGTTATGACGCTCTACAGATCTGGACCGGAGACAGCTCTGACTGCAGCATATGGTCCACTGTGTGTGAGAGCATGTGTGTGTCTGTGCAGAGCTGGCATGTCTCTGCTCTGCATCACTGTGAGAGGTACAAGCCTGGAGAGTTTGTGCAAAGAACCTCAGAGATGTTGTTTCACATGCCTTTATATACGTGAGGGTGCAAAGGAAGCACAAAGCAGCTCTGAGTACTAAAGGTTGGCTTTTGTGGATGAAATTTAGGTTATAAGTTAGGTTTTTGAGAACACTGTAAGACAACACATCACTTTAACTTATTAAAACCAAAAGCAATAATTAACCTCATAGTATAGGTCATAAACTATAGTGACAAAAATACTGGAACACATCATGGTTATCAGGTCATAAGATGTCCTGTTCATGTTGATTTGAGATATAAACATTATTATTAATCATTAATATCATATTTATCACAATATAAAACTATATTATGACATTTGTCATAATTGTTTTCTAGCCTAGACCGTTAGAAAAGAAACACCTGAATTCAATGTGTCCCGATACTTTTGTCCATATAGTGTATGACTAAGGCAGTTATGCTGTGAGGCTAATGATATGTGTGTTTTACTCTTTAAAACTTTAACCTTTAAGTTTTTACCTCCTGTACTACTACCAGGTGATACGTTTGTGTGTTTTTGCCCTCGGCCACACACACCGCAGGGTATTGTCATCCGTTGGTTGCTCATCTGTCCATCCAAAAACTTTGGCATGCACTGATAAGTCAGGCCACTGGGGGCAGTAGTGCATCTGATAAGTCAGGCCGAGGGTTTTCAAGCGTGCACACGTTACGTTTAACTTTAGGATGTTGAACAGTTTTTAGTTTTTCTGAAAACTCTCTGGTTTTAAGAGACTGATGTCAAACAATGCTCAGGTCTTAATGGTGCAACAGTCATTTAGATAAATAATAATAATAATAATAATAATAATAATAATAATAATAAAAAATATATGTTAAATGAGAGGGGAAATATTTTGAGAAAAAAATTAATTTCAAAGCTGTAATATTTACAAGAAAAATCTTACACATTTCAAGTCAGACAAGATCTAAATTTTTTACTCATTAATCTAAAAACAATTTTTTCCCCCTCAAAATCTTACCCACTTCCTCCCATTGGAAATATCTTTACCTTATATGCTAACATACAATGGATTACACACTGTCTGTATTTACATTTTTTCTTCTCTGTCCTCTTTTTTGCATTCATGTCTGCAGTATTTTTACAGTATACATTATCATATACTACAGTGCCTTGCAAAAGTATTCATCCCCTGGGTAAAGGTTTCAAAGTATTCATCTGTGGCAAGACTTGAAAATTGCTGTTCACACATGCTCTCCATCCAATCAGACTGAACTGGAGCTATTTTGCAAAGAAGCTGCAACTGTAATTGCAGCAAAAGGTGGTTCATCAAAGTACTAACCTTGGGGAGGAGAGTACATATGCAAGCCTCACTTACAGAGTTTTATTTATAAAAAATCTTGAACACCACATATGATTTTCTTTCCACTTCATAATTATGTGCCACTTTGTGTTAGTCTCATAAAATCAAAAATAAAATACATTTAAGTTTAAGTGTGGGTGTAATGTGACAAAATGTAGAAAAGTTCAAGGGGGATGAATACTTTTTCTTTTACTTTTTTTATAATTACATTTTGATTGATTAACCCACAAGGACCCAGTGTGACATTTGTGGCACTTCCCAAATGAACTTTTCTCTATATTTAACCATCCTTAAGTGGTTTATCACCATTTATTCTAATATTATCCTCTGTATTTTGTGTTTTTTCAATGAAAATCAGGTATTTTCCAACATTTATTCACTGATAATGTAGATGTTCATAAAAGCTCAGAGCAAAGTTGAGGATTATTATGTCAAAAATAGAGAAAACTGAAGAAAAAGTGAAAATGTGTCCATCCACTGTCACTGAGCACACTCCATGGGTTTTACTGGTGAATCAATGTTGCATGTAGAAGATGACAGTGTTTCCACGGTAACCACAGAGCCTCTGAATGTCCAAATGGGTCATATCTGATGACCATAAAAAGATGACAAACTGTATTTTACACCAGTTATTTACATGTATTGATAGGATTAGTGGATCAACAGGTATTAAATAGTTTAGATCAGTAGATGATTTTAGTAGATGGTGGATGTTTGGGATTATGGGTTAATTGATGATGGTGACAGTATATTTGACATTGGCATTTTAGTTGAGTATTTTTCCTGAGATGAGACATAGTAGAGGAAGTTCTCAGATTCATGACTTCCGTGAAGTTAAAATATACTCCAAGAATATATATATTTTTTTAAATCAAAGAAAGCAAAAAAAAACCTTAGCATTTACAAAAGCATAGCAAGAAAAGTTAATGTATTGGAAGTACTGAGTTTTGTATTGTTTTATTTCTAAAAATGTAAGAAAAATGGCTACCCTTTACCAAAATAAAGCAGAATTTCTATTTTTGTCCCTTTACACATCTATTAATCATTTAATGTTTTCAGCTCCACTGTAATGCATCTTCAGCTATGTAGTAAAAAGTGTCCCTGAAATACACAAGAATACATGCACATTAATACTTGAGTACCTCAAGGACAGTGTTTTGGTAAATGCACCACCACAGCTCTAATCTTCTGTCTCACACTTTCTCTTGTAAAATCTTGACCCTTGCTGTTCGCTGTTATTCTTTTTCACAGGTTCTCTGGTTGAGTGTCAAAATCACAGCGAGAAATCCACACCTGAGTTCACTCGTGCTGTCGCCGTCATTTTCAATCAATGAAGACTGTTACCATCAATAAAACAGGCTGCACTACTTGAGTAAGAAGGATGGATGAGAAGACTGGGAAATACGTTTTAGAAACGCTACTCACAGCAGCATGAAGTGTATAAAACCATCAGATGGCTCAAACCAGACTGTCCCCGACCGTATAAAGTAAAAGGACGAGGAACATTTCTACTGTCTACTGGCTGTTTCGGTGCAATGTTTGCTGAACCTTAAATACAATAGGAAAATATTGGAAAACTAACACTAACTTTGCTCTGATACTTTCTGTGTCTGCAACATTTTGACATCTATTCTCTGCTCCAGTTTACCTTTTTGTGTTTATTTCTTTTGAAGAAAAAAATTGATTCTGCCCCCAGGATTCGATCAACACAATAAGCACTAAATTACAGTTTCAGAGACAATAGCTGTTGTTTTTGTCTTGTTTTGTTTCATTTTTTATGTTGTTTTTGTCTTCATTTGTCATAATCACTGATGGATATGCCAAGAGAGCATCTTTTTTATATGTTATTATTCTGTTCATTTAGGCTGAAATAGTTATTGATATTGGAAAGGATCACAATGCAAAATAAAAAAAGTAATGAAAATTTAATCATCAAATTATTTTTAAATGCCTTAAAACTGAAGTCTGTTTTCAACATGTAAAAGCATGTAAGGAATAAAATACTAAAGTATAAAGCTCAAACAAAAAAACTATACTAAACTACATTAATTAAGCATTTTTACACTGTTACCCCCCCATCTGTGCCTGGTACAATTATATAATGGAATAATATTGTGCACACAGCATACACTGATCAGCCTTAGCATTCTGTTTACTGACAGGAGAAAATGATGATTATCATGTTACAGTGGTACTGTTCACTGGGTTGGATGCATCAGGCAAAGCAAGTGAACATTTAGCCCTTAAAGTTGGTGTGCTTGAAGCAGTGAAATGGGCAACAAAAGGATCTGAGTGACTCTGACCAGGTCAAGGACGAGGTGTTGTATGTGCAGCACTTTGTACCTTACAAAAGTGGTCCGAGGAAAATCCAATCTCAGTTTATTTGAGTGTCTGTGGAAGGTGCTGGACAAACAAATCTTGTAAGTGTAATGTCACAACTTTGAAAACGTATAAGATCTGCTGCTACTACTGTGTTGGTGCCAGATGCAACAACACACCTTCAGAGGTCTTGTGTGTGGGGGATGTTTTAGTAGCAAAAGGGTGACCTACACTAGTGGTTCTCAACTGGTCTGGCTTCAGGACCCACTATCAACCCTCAATGATAAGCTGTGACCCAAATTGATAATAGTTAAATGTATTCAAATGTCTTTAATAAAAACATGTTTTTTGAACCTGAGATGATATAAAATATCACAGTATGAAAACACAGAAGACTAGTTGATAAAAAAAAAACAAAACAAAAAAAAACAAAACAAACTAACCAGCAGGTGGTGATGCTAAAAACAGAAATATTCCCTTTAACAATAAATCAGGTACATTTTAAAGTGCACTCAGTTAAAAATTAGAAGTGCATTCACTCACTTATTCAAGCATTGCATTGAGGTTTATGTCCTCAGTGTAGGTAAAACCATAAATGATGTAGTCGTTGTCATACCTGCCATCATTTGAATAGAAACTTTTGGTTCTTCTTTTATGCTGTGAAATGTCTGGCATTAATTAGCATTACAGTGCATTACCGCCACCTACTGTTGGGGAGTGTGAATGGACGGTGCTCAGTGACACAAAAAGCACAGGATTTATTTCTTTAACATTATGTTTTGCCCAGACAAAGGCCCACGGCCCACTGAAAATGGGTTTTCGACCCACTCTTGGATACTGACCCACAAGTTGAGAATCACTGACCTACACCATATAAGACAAATGGTGATAGTGTTATGTTCTGTAAAACCCCCGGTATATCTCAACTCAGCGCTCCATTTCAACAGCATCCCACAACAGCAGGGGATTTACCCAACTGTGACTTGTAAAGATATTACTTAAGCTGAATAAAGTTGAAGCACTGACGTCTAAATGACTTCTCACCGCTCCTAATCCCAACCCCTGCCCTGCTAGCTCTTCCACCAGTGAGTACCAGGAGAAACCCCTACTTTAGATGGTAATGATGAGGAGCCCACTTGGTTTTGGCAGCTGCTTCTATTGGATTTTAACCTCTTGTTACATGTCAGGATAAATGACCAAAGGCCAGGAAAATTGACTATAAGGGCACACAAGTAATAGGTGGTCTAAGGCCAGAATGGCTATAACCTAACCTTTTACAAATCACTGGAAAAGTAAACTCTGTTTTGTAAATTTAGCAGAGCAAAGCATCAGCAGTAATCAATTCATAATTTCATCCACAGATGCTCAACAGAACTGAGATTGTCCTTTTGGTAGGTACCAACCCCTGCAAAACAGGAACCCCCAACAAGACCTGTACTTTTGGAGATGCTCTGACCTGTCATTTTTCCATCACTCTGGGGCCCACGTCACTGCTTCCAACACATTATCTTAATGGACTAAATGCTGACTTCCTGCCTAATGTATCGAACTGCTATGAAAGGTGGAGTGGAAATAATGATGGGAATGATGTTACAAAAAATAATCAACATTATTAGCTGTTTGTCCATCAGTGGTCAGATCATGTTTTTAGAAAATGTTTTGCCCTTTATTTGGGCACTTGTGTGGTAGTAGAATATGTGAATGACTATCCTTGAAAATGTCGCCAGCCCTCATGCATGGATCAGTCATTACTAATTTCTTGTATAAAAATGAACTGAAAAATGAAAGCAAGGCAATTTCTAGTGGATTTGTTCATTATACCGTACCTAAACTGAGTGGTAGAGTTGAATCCCTTGAGTTCAACACGTTTTTTAATAGGATAAAGTGTGTCAAATATGTTCTTTTTATACTATTGTCAAATCAAAACCTCCAAACTTAAACATTTACCTCAGCTTCATTCAGAAAACAATGTGTGTGTGCATACTAATGTTTTCCCACTGCTCCCTGAGAGGAAGCAGAAGCTTTCGGTCTCCACAGGTGAGCTGCTGATCCATCAAGTGTGAGTTTGTCTGCGAGAACAAGTGTGTATTTGTGTGTGTTTCTGTCGGAAGCGTTATGTTCACAGCCTCAGTAGGTGAGCTGTTGATCTGAGCTCTCTGAGTTTCCCTCAACCATCTGTGGCCACACACACACACACACACACACACACACACACGCACGCACACGCACATACTTTACAGGATTGTCACATGATGCAGCTACCTGCTTGCTGACAGGGAACCAAACACCAACCTGCCAACGTTACGGTAAACAAAGTGTGCAGTTTGTCTATAAGTGCTGGATGTGCGTATGTTTCTGTGCTGGATACTGTCGCATCCTCCAAGCCAAGACAACACGGCCAAAGCTCTGACGCACATAACTAACTCCCCTTTCTGTTTGTTGTTTCAGTTCTCTTCCCTATTTTTCTTTATCACTCTTCCTTTTCTTCATAAAGTAGCATATTTAGAGTGATGAGAAATTCCATGAGCCCTTAACCCATAAAGACCCAAACATCCACTGATGTAACTGTTTTTTTTACCTGTTGATCCACTAATCCTATCAATACATGGAAATAACTGGTGTAAAATACAGTTGGTCATCTTTTCATGGTCATCAGATATGACCCATTTGGACGTTCAGAGGCTCTGTAGTGAACGTGGAAACACTGTCATCTTCTACAACACTGAGTCACCAGTGAAACCCATGGAGTTTGATTAACGACAGTAGACAGTCGATCAGTTATTGATATCTTTGCTGAAAAGTCACTAAACTAAATCTAAAGGTATAAAACCTGACATGTTTATGTGTTGAGGTAGAGTCAAGCAGCAGAGCCAAATTTGGAGAAAATCTTAAAAGTGCTGTAATGTATGTATTTAACCTGGCTACATGTCTGAAAACACCTGTGATTTGCCAAAGTCTGCATTAACAGGTACATTTTCCACTTGGAAAAAACACAGAAGTTGGGCCATTTCTATTATAATGCGTGTTCAGAAACTCACAATCTGAGGCTCTATTCAGTTCAATTCAATGTTATTTGTAGAGCCCTATATCACAGTAAGGTTGTCTCACAGGGCTTTACAAAATTAGTTGGATATGAAAACAAACGACAGTCAAATAAACAGCAGATGAAGGAAATGGATCAATATCCCAGGCATCCCCAGTCCTTAGACCCTCCTTCTCGGCAAAGAAAAACTCCAAAAACCCAGTGGGAAAAGAGAAACCTCCGGGAGAACCACAATGAAGGAGAGATCCACTCCCATGGACGGACAGACTCTCTGTTCAAAACCATTCTTAGAAAAATCTCAGAGAGCTTTCAAGTTAGCTGAGAAAATTCTAGTTGTAGTATTACAAATGCAGAAAAAAAGGAAAGAAGGAAAGAAAGAAAGAAAGAAAGAAAGAAAGAAAGAAACTTCTCTCTTAATGATGGCAGAGAATGGACAGTGGACTCAACAGGCCTCACGCAGAGGTCAGTTTCTATTAACACACAGTGTAATTATTGATACCATCTCATCTAATAAATAAATGTAAATATTATAAACCATGTGTTCAAAGTATCCTGGAAAGTTCAGTATTGAAGCCATCTGTCATTAATGTGAGAAAAATACTTAAATACTTATCCATGTCCAGTACAGGAGACCCTAACCCTAACCCATGAGAAGTAGAAACTCTGAGAAGAACCTCATGCTACTTGATTGTACTTGACTTCATCGGCCTTAAAACTCCACGACAGACATTGCTCCTTCAACACTGGTCCATAAAATGAAACAATGAAATAAAGCAAAATCCATTTTTTGTTTCTGAAACTGTGAACATTGTGTCTGTCCTGCTATTTACACCTTACTCTTTTATATTATTATTCTGTGTAATATTGACCCACAAAGACCCGGTGCTATTTGTGTGGCAGTTCCCAAATGATTTTTTTTTCCATATTTAACCTTTCTTAAGGGATTTATCACCATCGATTGTAATATCATCTTCCTTATTTTGCATTTTTTCAGTGTAAATCATGTATTTTCACATATCTAATTTACTAATCATGTGGATGTTCATAAAAGCTCAGATTAAAGTTAAGGGTCATTGTATCAGAAACAGAGAAAACTGAAGAAAAAGGGACTTAAAGATATTATTAACTGAACATAAAAACAAGTGTCTCCATCCACTGTTATTGATCCGACGCCATGGGTTTTACTGGTGAATCAATGTTGTAGAAGATGACGGTGTTTCCACGTTCACTACAGAGCCTCTGAGCGTCCAAATGGGTCATATCTGATGACCATGAAAAGATGACAAACTGTTGTTTACACCTGTTACAACATGCATTGATAGGATTAATGGATCAACAGGTATTAAACAGTTTAGATCAGTAGATGGATTTTGTCGCCAGTGGCTGTTTGGGTCTTTACATGTTGAGTGGCATTTAGTGGTGAAATGGTAGATTGCAACCAACTGAATACCCCCCCTCACCCTCCCCTACAGTGGCAGCAAAAGTGTTTCGTCTGATCTGGATTTTTTTGTCAAGAAGATGCTGATCCACACGTAGACATAATAGGTGACAGTATTGCATTTTAACACTGGATGCCATCTGCTTTAACACACACACAAAAAAGGTGAGGACCATTCCATTCTGAGCAGGAGTTTCCAACAGATCATGCATCCTTTGAGATTCTGCACGATGACAGAAGCACAGCTAGATCACAACCCCAGCATACTCTTTTCAGTCGCAGGTTTTGTGAGACAATCACTTAGACAGTCCTGCAGCAGAGCATTTCCATTCTGCACGAATCATCAGTGGCAGCATCGTTTACCCTTGAGAGGTGCAGTGTTCAGGATTGAATTCATTCAGTGGTGAAGTTACCCATCACAACCAGCTAAATATCACTCACCTCAGTATTGTCTTCCACTCATATCAATGAATCTACGATGGCTGCTAAAAACATAGTACGAGCTCTTCAGGGCTACTGTAGAAACATGGTGGTGCAACATGGGTGACTAAAGAAAAGATGATATCCTGTCTCTGAAGATTTAAAGTGCTCATAGTGCTTTATATTCAGGTAGTATTTCAACATAATTAGGACTTTTATAGTGCATTAATGCAAACACAAACCTCCATATATTGAAATTTTCTCTACAATTAACCTTTCCTAAGTGGTTTATTGCCATTTATTATAATATTACCCCTGCATTTTGCATGCAGAGCTTGATCATTTTGCATTTTTCAATGAAAATCTGGTATTTTCATTGAAAATACCAGATTGATTTTTAACCGTCCCATTGATTTATAACCATGGGATGGTTATAAAAAGGATATTACTTCAAAAAAAAGAGAAATCTGAAGAAAAAGTAAAGGTAAAGGTAAAAGGTAAAATAAATCATTGATTAAACATAAAAATAAGCACCTACACCCACACTCATTTGTCAGACTACATGGGTTTTATTGGCGAATCAATGTTGCAGAGGATGACAGTGTTTCCACGTTCACTACGGAGCCTCTGAACATCCAAATGGATCATATCTGATAACAATAAAAAGCTAAGCAATTGCATTTTAACTGAATTTTTACATGTATTTAAAGGATTAGTGGTTCATAAGTTCTTAAACATTTTAGTTCAGTAGATCCTCTTGGTTTTAAGGATTTTTAAGATAAAAAAAATAAAGGAAAACATTTAATGTAAATTATAAGCTTGATGTTAACCATTATATACTTTACTGTATGATGTTTAATTATGATAATAGAAACATTAGGACTGTTTGAAGAAAGATGATTATAAGGGAGGCAAGAAGCAGGACGTCCACATACACACAAATACACACCTACACACATCTACACACAGCGCAGGAGGGATGTATGTGAATTATTAAAGGTGCCAATTAGAGCAGCTGACATTTAGATCAAAAACACCATGACATTGGCCTTTAGTGAGCTCTCTTTCTCTTTGCCTGTCTTTCTTACAAAGGGCATTGAAGGTACGCCTTAATAAAAGAATAAACCACAGACAGAGGGTCAAACCAAGCGGACAAAGCGCGGCAGGGGGACATCGGGCAGAACGGCCAGTGATGTTTCATATTTGACATTTGACATAATTGGACAAAGTAGGCATCTTCCTGTGTGTGTTTACAGACTTACAGTGGTTGTGGTGAGGTAGTGGGAGAGGTTTTGTGCATTTTAGCCAGTTATCCCCAAGATTTAAAGGCCTAATATCACTTAACAGTAACCTTAGTATAAAGTAAAATAAATAAATAAATAAAGGGAAGATTGTCCCTAATAGTACCGTAGAGTGAAGAAAGTCAAGTCAGTGATTGAAATTTTGGGGCAAGTTTTACTATTTTTTGTTCACAATAAATTCTTTCCCATTTGACATATATTTTATACCATCATGTTGTAGTAGCCTACTTCTAAGCAAGATTTACCCTTTGTTTTCTTTTGTTCAATCCCAGAGCATCACTTCCCCATTTTTATTTTGCCACTAAAATTTGAAAATCAATACACCTTTAAGATATAACCACAACTGTTATATCTCAGCACAATCACAGCCACAGCATTGAGCATGTTAATACCTGACACGTTGTCATTTAGCAGATAACAGCTGTGTTTAACATCTGCATAATCTGCCGTGTGTCATGCACTAAGAAGTAGAGGTGTGGATCTGTTAAATAATCGTCACTATGGGGATTTGCATGTCATTATCTACTGGAAACGTGTAACCTGTCTTGTAAAACAACTTACCGTGGTGGAGAGTCTGGATACAGGCTGTTGATCTGCGACAGAGTCTCTCGGTATGAGTCAAAGTCTAAACCGGGAGGAAATTCCTCTAAGCAGGTAGACCTCAGTTCTCCTACTGAACCTCCATATGAAAAACCATCTTGACCTGAGGAAATATGAGTTTAATCCTCTTAGTACGACCCTGTACATTCTGGTAATATTGTGATGTTATGAATACATACGGTAGAGAGGTGAGAATAAGAAAAAGAATCAAAAGAATACATATGTCTTGGCAGCAGCTACTAGTCAATCCATGGCCAGTATTGAAGATGCGATAATAGGACTGTTTCCATTTAAATGTGATGTGTTAAAGTGATTTGAAGAAAAAATGTGTAATTTTTGTATATTTTAGTGAGGATAAAGCGGTTCAGAAGATGAATGAATGAATGAATGAATAAAAAGAACAAAAAAGAAGATACACTTTGTTTCAATATCCTCCTGAGACACAGAAATGCATGTTTGTCCTCTGTAGGACACAAGAGTTTCACAGCTTTACTTAAAAAGGAAAACACTGCCCACTGCAAAAGACATTCCATTAAAAAAAAGTATCTGAAAAAACTGTTCCAATCAAAGCAATTATTTAATGTAAAAAAAGCTGTAACCTTTACTTTCCTGGGTCTCAGGAGGATGTAATTATATCACAAGTCCACATTGAATTTGTGTACAGTCTGGTACATCACTTTGTGAATTAAAAAAAAAAAAAAAAAAACAAGCTACAGTAACTGCTTTAATAGACAAAGACAGTGCACAGTTTGATTAATTATATAATCTGTGGTGTGAGAATGTGATACACATGTAACATCACATGAAGAACGCCTCAGAAAGTAAAAAGTGGTTTATGGACTGACCGTAACTTGCTCGCAGATGTGGGTTTCGCAGCCGGCTGTCTTTACGCAGGCTGCCGACGATGATGGTGATGCAGGAGAGGAAGAGGACCAGGCCTATAACGATCCCCGCCACCACCAGCGGAGACACCAGGAGAGATGCCTCCCCTCCAGACTCCCTCTCACTCCTGCAGTCTGGGTACTCCCCATGGCTCTGGTTGGAGCTCACTACAGGGAGGAAGACGCAGGAGGTCATAGTCCGTCTGTCTGTCTACTCGGCCTGGCTGCGTACTCCTCCCTTTGTCTTCTACTTATTTCTCATTGTTCGTCTTTCCTTTTCAGTGTGACACAAAATTATAGCTATAAGATTATACACCCACAAACACAGACACAGATACACACACACACACTTAGTCGTCACGATCATTAGATTACAGAGGGATCTTGTTCCTCTCCATTTCTATTTAATCATCTCTCATATCTGCCTGTCTCTTTTCTGTCTCAGTACAGCTTCTTTTTTATTTAATTCTTCATTTATACAAACTGTTTTTGTCCCGACTTAACTCACTGTGACACAGAGGATTCAGACTCCTGCACCTACTCCGTAACACTCAGGTTTGTGGGTTACAGTTACCATTTGCTTAACCCTCTACAATGTGAACTATGGGCAGTACATCATTCAATAATCCTCTGCTCTTGCAACATCAATGCAATATTTATCAAATATAAATGCACTATTTTTATAGATTCACAGATATACATAATGTTAATACTATATCTATTCATGTTTTATATCTATATTTTATTTTTTCTACTTTTAGCTCTCTTCTTATTTCATTTTTTTGCTAAATTTTAAATTCTATTTTCTTATTTTACTTTTTAGTTTTTGTGATTAGTTTTGTGATTTCATATTTGCATATTCTTATTTTCTGACGTATTGTTTTTTTATTCATATTGTTGCACTGTCTGGAGTAGTGCTCCTGATCTCATTGCACACACAATGACAATGACAGTGAGTTTTCTTATTTTTATTTAACCTTTATTCAACCAGATAAAGTCCCACTGAAATCGAGATCTCTTTTACAAGGGCGACCAGGCCAAGAGGTCAGTAGCACACACCAGAATAGAATAGAATAGAATAGAATAGAATAGAATAGAATAGAATAGAATAGAATAGA
>JAPQRP010000009.1:28383224-28404289 GCA_037367295.1 Apogon hyalosoma | reverse complement strand
AAAATCAGTCCACCTCTCATGTAGAGGCTCTATCGCAGGAGTTCAGTGTAGAGTTGAATGTTCCTCTGTGCGTCCAATGACAGAACAGCTTGTCCATGAACTCGACTTCATCTTGTAATAGTAGCTACTGTAACTGGACTGGCATGAGATAGAATGTACATGTTCTGGGTTGGTGGTGGTTGGGGTGGGGCATTGATAGGAGGAGGGAACTTGGAGTGATTGACAGGGTTGGGGGTGGGAGCAAAAGGGTCACTGATGCAGATAAGTGGCAAGAATCATAACAGCTCGTTTTAATGTGCGTTCATGGTCAGAGGGATCAAACAACAAATTTACCGGACCATTTTTTTCCTTTTTTTTTTGCCTTCTAAAACGTTCTCCTTGATTGACAGCACCATATTTCAGGTTATATAGAGTGAAAAAAGTATAATAGTTGGCCTTTAAAATACACAACATTCAACATCAACATGTTGTATGTAAATTATGAAAACTACAAAGGCTAATTAAACTCTGGAAAAAGTCTATTTATCTGTTCTCCGTACATCTTTTATGCAATTTCAAAATACTCCCATAACATACAGATAGGTGACAAATTTGATTTAAAAAAAAAGGGAAAAAAATCTGCTTCAAATGTCTTCTTAGGGCATTTTCACACTGTGTACCTGAGTCCGTATCCAAGTACATTTTCACACCCCAAAGTCCGCTTAATTTTATCAATATGAATGCAAACATTCATTGTGCGAGTACCAGACCTGAGTCCAGCTGAGAAGGTAGTCCTGGGTACGGACTGTGTGGACTCCAGTATAGTCCGTTGCTGTGTGAAAGTGATCGGTGCCAGAGACTGGATGTGACCTGATCATCGATCTGACAACGGAAGTGATGTAATCACCACGAGACCATAGACGACGCTCCTGTTGTTCCTGTTGTCTCCTGAAAAAGCCTCAGATCCGCACAGCACGGGCTCACCTTATCGACTGAACCACTCGGTGACATATCAAGGACAACAAAGGCTGGTCTTTCTCACTTTGCCTCAAACAGGTAACAGATAGACAAGTATCGCCTGTCTTGCCGCCATTGTAGACAAACGAACAGAACAGTCGCTCTGTTGATGATGTAAGGATTTGTCTTCTTCTGAGTTCCATGTTTGTTGGATAAAAATATACTTCCTTCCACACCCACCCCCACACCTGCCCTGTAACACCCACTCATACTTGGTATGTCCTTGTGAACGCAACATCTGCAGTCAGGTGTGAGCGTATCCAGGTACGGCACGAAACCGAACACCCAGTGTGATTGTTGGGTATAATGTGCCTCCAGAATGAATCCATTCAGCAAAATAAAATATTCCTATCGTTCATTATTCACAGATGTGTAAACTATGTTTTCCTAGACAGCTGGAATGAAGTTGCTTTCCATATGGTATGACACACAAACAAGGCCAACACGTCGTCACCTTCTCTAAATAATTTCAGATTTTTCAGGAAACACAATAAACTTAGCCACTTAAACATGAAAATATGATTTAGGAAAAAAAAAGTCCTTTTTGTCAAAAAAATCATTTTAGGATGTACTTTTCTTTAGTGCAAATGTTTATGACATTTACCATTTACACATACAACCACAAAAACAGGTATATAAAAAAAACCCAATCATAAATTGAATCCTCTTGTCCATGTAAACAACCCCACTATTAAGTAATGTAAGTGGCTATTTCTGTACTTTTTCTTTGACTCAGTGTTTATTTGTCATTATTTGTTTCTAAAAGTCTCTGCTCACTTACTGTCCTTTGTTAAACATATGATTGTGTGTTCCATGACCTCACATTCTTGCAAAAGCCACCGGATCAGAGCATCCTGGAAGTTTCCAGTTTGGTGTTTGCACTTTAACTTGATTAAAAACAGTGGAGGAGAGAGAACGGTAGGGATTGTAATAAATGGTGATAGTGTTATATTTCAGAACCCTGAGGGGACGGGACCCAGCTGCAGAGAGAGGAGACAAATTGAGTTTATGTGCATGTGTGTGAATGTGTGTGAGAGATTGAAGGTGGAAAAAGACTGTAAAGTAAAATATTAGCTATCCCTTGAAATTAATCAATGTTAACGAACAGAGGAAAGCAGGTGCCCTTAAGATGCCCCAAGTGTTTGAAAACTTTTATACGCTTTATCATAATTTACCAGTCGCAACAGGGAACTTATTTATTTCACAATAATGTGAGCAACACATATGAGTTTGGGAAGTTTGTGAAGGATCATGGAAGGTGAAAATGCTGACCAGTGGTGACTGCTCCACAGACAGTGAGGGGACCCCACACCCACTGAAAACGACCTGAAAATGTCTGTGATGTTAAAAGTCTGTTTAATGTATTGGTACTTAGGGGTTTTTTTTAAATTGTATTTAGTTCATGTCTGTGTGAATATGTTCACTTCCAGGTGTGTGGGTGTCCATCAAATTCATAAGATTTATACACTATGGGCTGGAGCTACTAAAAGTTTGCGTGTATAAAAACGGGTGCAAACTCATTGCACATGTAAAAAAAAATGTACAAACTGATTTACTAACAGTGCGGGTTGTGTCTTTCAAAGGTGCAAGATAGTGCATCTGCATCCAGTTAGTATGTTTGCCACAATGACTATGCAATATGGGGTGTTTATATGCAAATGTGAGTGTGGTAGGAGGAGAAAATGTGAATATATAAATTTAGCACATGCAAAGTGATTTATCAAACCCAAAAACAATTTTGCTGATAGAAACTGTGTCTATATTTAACATGTCTCAAAGGGAGGGGCCATCGGTTTGCATGTGTTTGCACACATATGGTTGCAGTTATAGTTGCGAGAAAGACACATCGAAACAATGAACAAGATGCAGAGAACGCATTTTTCACCCTCATGTAAACATTTTTGGAATGACGGAAGAAAAAATTGAGAAGAATTGAGAAGTATGCCCCCCCAACACAATGTTACATTTTCTACATTTCTGGATCATTCCAGTGTACTGATGCCATTAGTGCTGGCGTATCCCAGAGCAGTTTATCCAGCATATTGTCTCCATGACGATAACCAGTAGTGCACATAAAATCCTCATTTAAATAGGGCAGTCTCTAAGACTTTACACCTTTTGTCATTTATGCACTCAGTCTTAGTAAATCACCTACAAACTGCGGTTCAACCCCACACGCAAAATTCTAGATTGCACAAGCAAATTAGTGCACACAGATTGAGATCTTGGTAGATCCAGCCCTACGTCTTCTAAACCTTTCACTGAGCAGGTGACTAGAGGCTGTGTTTTCATTGTGAGCTTTAAGAATCAGCTCATGGTATCCATATAGAAATGATTTTATTTTCTTGTCTTTGTGTAAGTTATGATTTTCACTTGGTTTGTCAAGTGGCCTTAAGGTAGAAAAACCTTCAGGACTTCAGAATGAACACAAAGCACATGATGCTGCGCCTTGTTTATTTCGTAGTTTAGATTTTATACTTTCGATTTTGATCTGTTTGTTCTATTTTTTGCAACTGTGTATTTAATCCTGCTCTTTACAGTGTGTGTGTTTTTTTTGTTTGTTTGTTACTAATTCTTTTTTTATATCATGATCTGAGCACTTTAATTTCATTGCACGTATCTATGCAATGACATTGTATTGTATTGTATTGTATTGTATTCTATTCTGTTCTATTCATATAGATTGTGGATTTGCTTTCTGGGACACTGGAGTTCAAATTGTGGGAGTTGTTCAAACTTTTCATTAAAACCGTTTTGCACTTTCGCTAACATCTAGGCAGATTTTAGTCAAACATTAAAACCAAAGGCTTATGACACACCACCACAAGCATTATCAGCTGACTGAAACATCACAAATATACACATACATATTCCCTTTGCACCCTCCGGTCTTTTTTTAGCAGCAGCCACCACTGAAATATCATGTGTAACATCATCCAGAAGGAAATGTTCAAAGCCTGGACTTGGGTTTATTGTGATGAGTTCGTAATAAACCAGAAGAAAAAACAAAACAAAACAGATTTGGGCTGATAGGGACAGATGTGAAGAAAGACCATTATTAGCTAAAGTACTACCTGGTCACCTTTCTTCACCAGAACACAAAGAAAAAACATTATTAATAGCAGACAAAAGTACTGGCCGTATTGTTCTGGTGCTTGATTACTAGATAGTGATAGTTCCTCTGCTGCTCCTGCTCTACTGTGGTTCAACGTGCAGAGAGGACCTGGTTCAAAGACAGCAGAGGTTCCAGTTGCAGGGTCTTATGCATTAGAGACATGCAGTGACCTCTGCACCACTTGGCTCTATCTGTGTGGGGGGGTGTATGCTATATGTTCCTATATAATGAAACAGCAACAACAGTAATTCACTTTGACAGCTTGTCACTAGAGCTTACTGTTGTAAATGCACCCTCTTTTAGCACTGGATACTACAGAGGTTTTACAAAAAGCATGTACTTAATCCCCAGGCTGACACCAACTCTGAAGACTTAAACGTCTATTTGTTGCTATTTGTTGCACAGAGGCTAAGCTTCTTTTTATTTTTTGTAGCTGGATTTCTTTTGTCAAAAGTCACACATTTTGCTGAAACAATAGAAGTTGCACTGTCACCAAAAAGAGGCAGAAACATGTGCAATATCTTGTATTTCTGTATAAACAACGCATGACATCATATGTTGCAGTGTTTTATTTACTGTAAAAAACTAATTCCTTTCTGCTACATGTGATTTAAGATGAAAAAAAAAAAGCTGCTACAGGTGCAAAAAAAACAACAACTTGATGATAACAAACCACAACTGAGGTACCACTGTGTAATCTAAAATCTTAGACTTTTGTTTCAACAGATTAAAATATGATAATATATAATACTGTGACATTAACTTTTAACCTTTTCATCCAGCTTTAATAATTCATTGATGACTTTTTAAGCCAAAGCACTTCTTGATGATTGATACTGATATACTTTAACTATTTAAATAAAAAATAGCTCTAGCTTGTTAATCAAAATATGTAATTTGATCATGTCAGAGCATGGGATCATGGGAGTTGCTGTTTTCATCCCCTTCGCTGATGAAAATCTGGTCTGATCTGACAGGACTCATGTTTGCAGATGCAGCAGTGAATTCAAGATACATTACATTTAGAGACATATCATTCAACGAAACATCCACAACTAATGTTAAAGTGTAATATTAGTAATATTAAAGGAAATATGGAGACCAAGTCAAACAGGTTGTTACACTGGATAAAAACTATAGATCTCTCTGAACATTTTTGAGAACATTTAATGTGATGTAACTACGTAAGTCAACAAAATAAAGGCCTAGTTGTTTGTGATATTTTAATGTAGAAATGTTATATATTAAAGTTTTAAATGCCAAAATACTTAAGTAAAGTAGGAACACATCAACCCTCTAAATACACTAGCTGGAAAGAAAAAAAAAAACAAAAAAAAACTTCCTGGCAGTCACATTCAATCATTGATTCATTTACTTCTGTGTATTTATCCATTCAGACCTGGGGGTCAGCGGTAGTCATTTATTTTTAGGTGTCATAAGCTATAAAGGTTAAGAGCCTGTGATATTGACTGCTGAATCACTTTGTACATTAGCTGCATACATTATACAGAAGCATCAAGCAGCTGCTCAGATTTTATCTGGCAGTTTGTCATTATGCGTTACAACCCCGTCTTTTCAATACGAAACATCCCACTGTGCTGCGGTACTGTACTTTCACAGACAGCAAAGCAGACGGATCACCCAGGAGATCTGAAAGCGTAAGCGAACACCGACACTGATGTTTATTTGAGTTTTATTTAGTTTTTCGTCACGATCATTGGAAATGTAGTTCTTACTGTCATTACGGTTATTAGAATCATAAAAGGTATGTTTGTAATTAGCATCACACAGACCTAGTTTTTACACCTGACAAACTTACCTTTTGTTTAATAAAGCATAACTTAACTTCTAATTCCTATGCAGCATTAAATAATGAACCAAATTTGACAGAAGATTTCAGAATCACATTGTGGTTGTTAAAAGTGATTTCTAAAACCTCTGGAAACTTGACAAAGTATGAAATGCCCCTCCTTCACTTCACTGTTACTTGCATTTTGCAGTTTTTAAACATGAAAAAACAAACAAAAAAAAAGATTTATATTATGGGAAAATTCTGCCTTTTCATCAGTAAAACCGGCAGCACAATACAGGTTACCTTCAGCTGTCATTCATCTGCCTACTGTCATCCATCTTTCAGTATCTCTGTCCTCTATTCCTGCTCTGTCTTTCATTGCTCCAGGCTGTGCTTCAGTAGCCACTGACTGTTCAGAGCAATGCAACAAACCACTACAGACCTGTCTCTTTTGATCGCTGACAGCTGCTGGAGTGCTCACAAGGCCCTCACAAGATTTTAACGTCACCTCAAGGTCAGGAGTTTCGTCGGGTTCTTTTTCATGTGATCTGATCCTAAGCAATGTAAGACTCTGCAAATACATGGGAATTGTTAAAAAAGTCTAATATAAAAGTATACTATGACTTCCAACAAACAAAATATCGCTGCACAAAGAGGGTACAAGCCATGAACTCAGTTATTCTTGAAAATGGAGTTTCTAAGTATATTCAATCTGGAAGGAGTTTTCTAAAAGGTCTGTTTTCAGTGACTGTACACTGTTTTGGTGTGTGGTCAAAAGCCAAAATAAAGAGAAAACAAGTGAAAAAGTAAGCAGAACTTACTAATACTAATAATATGAAATTGAAATTCAGCCATCAAACTGTGCACTCACCTCTACTAATGACAAAGAACATGTGTGTCAAATTTGAAAAGCTTTGGATGAATAGCGTCCAAGAAACGGAATGGACCAGAATCTCAGATGCAAAGAAAGACAGATGGAAGGATGACTGGACAGACGCCCTCTATGTGGGTGGGGGTATAACAAATTACATTTCAGATAGTATTTGTGTACGTGAGAACTAGTCCTTAATTAGCGTTGCATGTTCACAACCTCTAATCATTGACCATCTTCATAATGATATTCTACAACATACAAGATGCCACCGTCAGGCTGTGGGCTGAAGGTTACAGGATGTTTCACATTGTACAGATTGTTATTAACTAAATACTGGTCTGAATATATTAATAATATGCTAATCTAATACTAACAGTTCCCCTTGTGAATGACTGAACTAAATCTGGATCCTGATACAGGTCATGCAGGAAGGAATGGCAGTAAACTACAGCACAAAATGTTTCAATAAAATTTCATCTGACTTTGAAGCAAAGATCTGAAATGTGTTGTGTTGCCAGAGGAGGCGCTGCAGGCAACGGTACAAATGATTCTAAGAAGTAAGAAATGCAAAGAGCTGATCAATCATGTGAGTTAAATGTTTGCCATATCACAATTCATTCCAAAATGGTGCTTCTATTTCCTGTTTGTGCATGTACACATTTGCACAATGGGAGTGATTTATTTATTTTTTCAAAATTCAGTTGTTTTTTGGTTTTGTTATTTATTTATTTATTTATTTATTTATCCAATTCCATAAATATTGTCAGATGCAACATTTTAAAATGCATTGCATGTTATAGAATAAAAACTATTTATGGAATAAACACTATCTGCAAAGAAATAAAAGTTTTTCCTTTGCATTTATTTGCAATGATGTGCTTTTGCAAAACTAACACAAGTGTTGCAACAGTGGTATCAAAAATAGGCCTTTCACAATCATGATTTCCAAAATGTTTTTTCCAGGAACAAACTAGCCTTTTACAAAACAGGAAGAAAATGTGTCCACATCCAGAGCTGTATCAAAATATCTCTAAATCCTTTTGGTTTTACAGTATCTTTATTTTTAGTTGTGGCAATGACACAGTGACAGCTTGCATCACCTCACTTGTGCAGCGTGGTGGAAAAGCTCCAACCTTCGTCCAGCCTGGTCAAAGGACAACGAGAGGCTCAAAGAGAGCACACCGCTCCTCTGTTTGCTTCTCCTCACTCCTCCTCCTCTTCTTTATTTTATCACTTGGGCCCTTCCTGTTGTTGTATTGAACAGCTGCCAGGAGGGATTTAGTGTTGGAGGGAGAAGACACTGGCCATTAAACCATCATGTTGCATTACAACTGGAGCAAGGTGAGGAGGAGGAGGAAGAGGAGGAGGAAGAGGAGGAGGAGACACAGGAGAAAGAGGAGGCTCTGAACTCAATTTTGATAAATAAGTTCCCTCTCTGTAATGGCCCTTTTCTATTTCTTTGAATTTTCTAGTGCTGGTTATAGCTGTCAAGGTGATGCTAGGATATTCAAGTATGAAGAAACAGAAGATGCCTTTAGCAAAGTGAAAGTAGGACAGATTAGACGTGTTCAGAAGAGCGTATATTCCTGAAACGCAGACGTCTTCTCACAGTTTGTTTCTTGTGGAGGTTTTCCAGACAGTTGTCCACTCCACCTCAGGCTTGACGCTGGTTCAAGGTTGACAGCTCATCAGTATGAGTGACATGTGTCGTAAGAACACAAAGACAACAAGACGAGGGGAAAGACGACCAGACACTCTGCTGACTCCAGGCAAAAAAGTTGCACACCGAAGTGGGAGTGGATGTTGACAAGTCACACTTTACATTTAGAAACTGATAATGATGACCAGTGTCTGACCTCATTATAAGCCGATATCTGTTCCTGTGTCTGCAGTTTCTTACCTGTCTAATCAATAATTTCCTTTTACTTCGCAGTTTGGCGAGTATACAATAGACTATCCAAGTTGTGTGACCCTACACCTTCTGATGTGACAAATACTAGTGTCAAAAGTATTGCTACAGATATAATTTAAATGTGAAAATAACTTGTAAAATAACAGCCGTGGCTGTGTTTATAATAGCACACTCTCTACGACTGGCAATTGACCTTAAAAATTTGCAGTATCGCCATTTTCTTCTTTTGTTTGATGGTGAGTGGCAACAAATGGTTATGGTCCACATACTATAAGTGTGGTACAGTGTGTATAAACAGCAATGCACTGTGAAGAAGGCAGGTGATCATTAAAATGCAATGGCACGATATGTTTTTCAAACAAATGGTGGTTTGCAGGGAAAGACAGCATACTCTTGCAGTCTGAAGAGTTGAAATGAGTGAAGGAGGTGGCTAATTCTGGGTAGCAAATGGCACTTGATTTAAACAAATCCACACGGATCAAACGAGTTGACAGTGATATAAGCCTACATATACTACTAGAAACATCAGCTAAGAAGTAACTGCTGAACCTATAAGCCTGGTGTTCATATGTTAGTGTAATAAACCATGGTGATGTACATACATACATACTGCATACTCTGCTATATTCTATTTTTAGAAAGTAATACATAATATGCACTGTGTGTATGCGATATGTTTAGAACAGTTGTCATGATTCACCCTCATTCACTCACTGGCTTGCAGGATGTACTCTGTTGGCTATTTCATTATTAATTATGTCATTTTCCTCCATCTCCTTTTGTGTGTTACACTTTTTCAAGTCGTGAAGATAGGTTTGGCTACATGAGACTACTCACTGCTTTACCAACTTGCATCATGTTATACCTTGGTGTTGAAAAACCTTAATGTCACTACTAATTGTTGTACAACCCTGCTTTTTTCCAGACCTTGCCCGTCTCATACCTGATCCCTGCCTGCTTCTAGTCCTCTTCTGGTAGCCACTGCAGTCCAATCCACCAAGTCACCTACTCAACACTTTCCAACAAATCCTTCTCAAATTATGCACTGCAGTCCTTTCTGCCTAACCTGACTTCAGTCTAACTCCTACCTGGTGATCTTTGCATTGCCACATCAATGGAGAAGACTCCATCTTTCACAAGTTATCAATTTGTATCATAGACATCACTGTAAACCTCTGTCTGTGTTCCCATTAACAAAGGACACTTTGCAATCTAATCATATTATGTTCTACTAACACTTACAAAAACGGATTGGTTAAGTTTCTGGGAAATTGCCTGAATCTTCTTCAGACAGCAACAACATCTATACTGAAAAATGTCATATGAGTCTAGTTACTGGTTGCATTTGTGGTAGGATCAGTAGTGATGCAGAACCTGTACTGGTGAAGAGGGAACTAAGCCAAAAGACAAAGCAGTCCAATTGGTGGTTTTCTAAGTTCCTACCCTCACCAGTCAACACAGGCTGCGGGTAGTAACTGAAAGAACAAGCAGCAGAATTGAGTTTCCTCCACAGGGTGCCTGGGCTCTCTGGGTTCAGCCATGATTTGGGAGGAGCTCAGAAGAGTTACTACTCCTCCACTTTGAGAGGAGCCTCTTGAAGTGGACTCCTCCCTGGTGAGGTGTTTTGGACATGTCCAACCAGGAGGAGACCCCAGGACAGACTGGAGGGACAGAGACAAGGAAGTCTAGGCTTCTCTGTTTGAGCTTCTAGAACCAGGATAAGTGATAGAAAATGAATGGATTGAAATAAGTCAGACAAAAAAAAAAAAAAAAAAGAAAGAAATCTGACAATGCACAGGTGGTTTAGTGATATCTGTGCAGTTGTGGCCTTAACCAGGCTGGACAAAATGGAGAAAAAGACCTGGAGTTCTCCTAAAACCAACCTACAACACTACCTTTACCCACTGAGGCAAGACCTCAAAGGATTGTTACTATTATTAAACAACTCCTTGGTAACATGTACTCACAGACACTCAGACATCAGTATTAAATTAGGATGTGTATTTAGATGAGGTAGTATGTGGGTCATCAAACATCAGTGTCTGAATATGGGTCAGAATACATCATACATCCCCTTAATCTCTCTCTCTTTCTCTCTCTCTTCCTCCCATGTGGAATGGATGGCAGAGAGACAGATTATCACACCCTGCTGGCCCACATTCCTGCTTTCCCCTCATTTAATCATCCACCCCTTTCTCCACTCATTCAGCTCCTACCATCCATTGTTGTTACCATTGCTCACTTTTTTTTTTTTTTTCATAAACAAGCTTAATTCTGATGACATCATAGTTAAAAGGAGTTATATGTCCAGTGGTGGGTTAGTATTAACATGGTAGCATTACATTTTTACATCTTTGACCATTTTTAGTCCAACGGCCCGAAGGTCTGATGGACTATTCAAACAATTTTTCAAGAATCATCTTCTACAAAACCATCAGTCAGAATGACTTGATATTTGTTGTGGAACATCTTTGGGTTTAAGGTCTACCAGGTTTGTTCAAAGAATTGGGAAATATTAATTTAGAATTTTTGATTAATTTTTGAAATTGTTAAAATCCCCATTGGTTTATAATGGGCACTGGGACACATTTCAAAGTGCTAGAACTTGAAAACAGTTGAAGATATTGATATAATTACTATTGGAAATAGATAGGAAGTCACATATGGGCTTTCATTTGGTGCCATGACCTTTGACCTTGACTGACCTTGAAACATAAAACCCAAGGTCATCTATGTCCACATTTCTAGAAACTTCTCCAAAACTGTCAGCCAGAATCAATTGGAATTCATAGCAGAGGTTCCTTGGGGCAAGGTCTACCAAGTTTGTTAAAAGAATTGAGAACCATTGATTTTTTAAAAATGTTTTATGAATTTTTGAAAATTTTAAAATCCCCATAAGTTTATAATGGGAATAGTTTCAAAGTTTTATAACTTCACAACAGTTGAAGACGTTGCTATAATGACTATTGGCAGTAGAAAGTCACATATGGGCTTTCGTTTGGTGCCGTGACCTTTGACCTTGAGTGACCTTGAAACATCAAATGAATGTTAATTCATGTTTTTAAATATGCTGTTGGACTACAGGACCCTTGGTGCTATTTTTTATATTTGTCAGTGATAACAATAGTTCACATTTTACACAACTAATGCTGATGATTATGACTTAAATCAATTGCCTTAGAGTCAAAAATGAACTTCCTTCCACCATCAGAGCAGGACTGTTAATATTTCACCTCAGCAGCCAAGCTTCCCTTTCAGAAGCTGCGTCCTCTGTCTCTTCATTCCCTCTGTCCTTTATGTGAACATGAATGCTCAAAGAGTGAGAGGTCCAAGCCACTTTTCCCCCATTTACACAGTCGGGGGCCTGTGCCACAAAGCAGCATTAAAAGGTTAGTGAGGTAACTTCCACTTCAGCTCTGATTTTTCTGCATCACAAATGCGGTTGACGTCTTACTGAGGTAAATGTCCTCAGTGCCTTATCCTGCAAATGTGACCGACTCCAGAGCAGGCTGTGTTTTGTGTAATGGATCAAAATGCATAAATATACCACCTACTGACCAAAACTGAGACACAGACAGAGAGGATGGAAACAGTGGATCTGCAAATCACAAAAAACAATAAAGATTCTGCAGAGTTTTTGTTTTTGTTTTTTTTAAATCCTGTGTGAATGTTGCTACAAACCTTTAAGCTTCAGCAGAAATCCTTCTAAGATTTACTTGCCAAAGGAAAAATCTTGGTGTTTGGTGTTAGCAGATGTTAATTTTAGCCTATTCGCATTTCTTAGACTTTCATCTGACATTTGGTGGACCAATTAAAAACCCACAATCCTGCATTTGAGAAAGGCACAAAAATTGTTTTGGTGTCAGCAATTCATTTCCATCTGTGGCAACTGTGTATCTGATGATCCAAGGTAAAAATGGCATGGATAATATAGGCTGTGGCTGCTGTGATTGACAGGTAAGTCTGTCTGTGTCTACTGTGATGGGTGGGCTTAATTAGCATTAGCTTAGCTGCTGAATCAGATGTTTGTAGCTGTTGTTTACAGAATAAAATCCTTTTTTTTCTTCATGACAGGCAATTCTGCAATAGTTGTGTTTATGAAATTACACTAAAAAGACCTCTTAGCTGCATTAGCTGGCATTAGCATTAATTCAAAATGAATGCATGGTCTGCCAGCTAGCCTGCTAATTAGCTCACGTAGTGTTTAACGTAATGAAATTTTCAATTTAACTATGGATAAATAGGATGATATTATGTTTTCTGGTTGAGTGAGTGGTAGGACCAGAAAGTGTAACTTTTGGCTTTTCTTCTAGTATATGATATGACTCATTTAGGACACATTTGTTGTTTACCAGGGCTGTGAAAAAAATGCTATCACTGTTGTTTTTAGCCATGTGGTACGAGGGTCCAACTTCGGACTCCAGCACCTCCTCCCTGGAAAAACATTACACATCTAGAGTTCAGAGTTTTTGGCTTGTTATATGTACTGCAAAAAAGTGGTGGTTTTATTTAAGTCTTTCAAAATATGACCCCATGCTTTAACTAAATGTTTTTGTTGTTTTTTTTAAGTAAAAGCTTTTTAATTGCTATTTCTCTCTCTCTCTCTCTCTCTCTCTCTCTCTCTCTCTCTCTCTCTCTGCCAGTTCACATAATTCATTTAAACTGGTGTAATGATTCAAATTTTTTTTACATTTTTCATGTCATTTTTCTACCCATATATATTACAAATATACTATCACAAATTTAAACAAAATATGCAGAAAAAGAAAAGAAACTTCAAATCTACATTTACATCAGCTACTACTAGTCACTGCTATGTAAATATTAACAACTGCTTTGTCCTCATCATTGTTGTAGTATTATTTAATATTTGTAGTATTTCATGCAATATCATATTTTCTGAACAGTTGACTTTAGAGCTGAAAAATATACAAATTGTTTTGTCAAAAAATCTGAAACTGGCATTAACTTTTGACCCCTGAACCAAACCAAAGTAGTCTGGATTATATATACAGAGGTTTTTCATGGTTTGTTGAAGCATTTGTGTAATAATTGTGGGAGGTTTATCTTCATGGTGGAGGTGTTTCAGTGCCGGTTGCTATATAACATGATGAGTGAGTGAATACCTCTGTTTCTTTATTATAAGTCCCCACATACACACACTATCAGTCAGTAAACCGGTTTCCATGTATTTCATTTGGATTTACCCTTTGTCGACACCAACTCTGCCACCTCTCACAAGACTAAATGTTCATTCATTCATTCATTCATTCATTCGTTCGTTCGTTCGTTCGTTCGTTCGTTTGTTTGTTTGCAATATTCCAAGTTTTTTCAAAATTGAAACTTGCACTCAGTATTTTTTTATGTGCAAATTGAAACTGAGCATAAAATAAGCGGATACAAATGCACCCACTGGTACTTTTGTGAAGCTACACTGGAATATGATGCTTGCAGCTGTTGGAGCATAGAGGGAAGGGAAATGCCTTAATGAGCAGGTGAATTCGAGGCTGGATATCCTGTGGTCTAATTGTGTCAACACACAGACTGTGAGGATCCTGTATAAAAAAAAAGATGCTCAAAATGAGCATTTCTGCCTAAAATGTTCACTGAGTGGCCTAAATCTTAGTAATAACTACAAGAAATCCTTTTTGATTGGTGGGTAAACTCTGTAAATCCAGCTTTGATTGGTCAATAAAAACTACAGATTATGTGATGATTGGTTGATGATGAGAAAAAAGCAGTACTGAATGATGAAAGTGACACAAGCGAAACATGGATTTATACCTGATTGGGCAGGGAGTCCTGACAGAAATACTGTCTTTGTATCTACTGACCCACACCCACACATCCATTTCCACTGAGACCAGCTGGTGGAATACAGGATATAAGCTGTGATTGCTTTTTGCACTAGAGAGTGTGTGTGCATGTTGGGACTGGAACTGGTATTTGGGGAAAAACTGACTAATTTCCAGTTTTTTCTCACCCTCTTCCCCCAGAAGTCCCAGTACAACACCTGCACCCCCACCCCCGACCTCTCCTCTCTCTTGTGGTCTTTCAGACCGCACCGAGCAGGATCTGAGGATAATTACTGAATAAAAAATGGAGGTAAATCTCAGAGGTTAATTACTTGAAATGCATAGAAATAGTGATAATTTTATCTGCATTTGTGTGCACATATAGAACATATAGAAAGAAGACATTTAGATGTTTAAATAAATAGCACATACATTTAGAATGGTCAAGTATAATGAGTGAACATTTGATTTATTTCCTAACAGTATATGCCTCTAAAGCATGACTTTAAAAAAAAAAAAAAAAAAAGAAAATCCAACAGCATTTGCATTTATTTAGTCTGCGCCAATATTTGCTTTAAGTCATCTTTAAAAATTGACTGTTAAACTATTGCTAGAACTGTCCTCCTCTTCCACGCTAAAAACATTTTTTTTTGTTAGTTTTTGGGTTTTTTTTTTTTACTGTAAGTATGTAGAATGATGCCTCTGCTAAGTTTGACATTTTGAAGATTTTCTCACATTTATTTGATGAAGGGAGAAAGTATAATTTTGCAGGAAACAGTAGATAAACTTTCATGAACAACATTTTATATCTTTAGATTCCTAATTTTTCAGTGAGGTTGAAAGAGACAATCTCAGTTTAACAAATTTATTACATGTTTTTTAATCTTTGTGTGAAGAAAATCGAACTCAAATTATTATTCAATGCAATGTGCTTTCAGTCTTTAAATATATCCTGCATTTTCAAGACTGCAGGTCATTGTAACAGCATCAGAGTGAGTACACTATCTAGCTCAGGTCATCTTGACAAGAATATCGTAATGGGAGCTCACTGTGTATAGCTGGATGTTCCACCATCAGCATCATCATGTTACAAATCAGGTACTTGTGGCTTGTCACAGTCCTCCCCACAAACATCACACTACTCGCTACACACATCATCTCAGTGTGAGTTTTATTGAAAATCTTTCTGCCTGATTATCAGACAATCTGCCTGACCTTGTTTCTGTCTGCTCTTCTGTCGGGTCAGACAGACGGGACTACAGTCTGCCCTTCGCCAGATAAATAAAACATTATATGACATTATATTATATCACAGAGGCCCTTTGCAGACAGACCTCTCCCCATTGGAGTTAAAGGCTCATCTCTTTTATGTGAAATTCCCTGTTGAAGATGTTCTAAGAGCTCTTTCTCTCTCGTCTCTCTGTTTTTCTTTATTTCTCTCCACTCCTCAGGAGAGCTGTGTAGGTTATAAAATACGTTGAGGCAGCGGAGGAAAAAAGAAACTGAATACTCAATATACTGTATGTTCCTCGACATGTATCTCTCCATCCAGTCATTCGCTCCAGGTTTTTGCTTCTGAGTAATGGATTCATTGTTGTTTCTGCCACTTTTACATGTTTTCACCAGACTCTGCAGTTGTCTTTGATTCTCACTGTCGTTCAGACAGAAAGAAAATGTAAATAAGAAGTAAGAGTGTTTCTAACAACTAGTAGAAGGCGGACCTATTGGCTATAATAAACAGAGTAGAAGAAGCAGAACATTCTGTTGCAGTTTTCCACAACGGCAATGTTGTCATGGATGAGAGAAATAATTTGGTCTCTAAATCAGTCCACACTTATCTGTTGTAAAACACAGTTATTTTTATGCACATGTTAACTGTACATTGGAAAGTTCATAAAAAGTGTTTCCATTTGTCATAAAGCACATTAATCCAAATGTAAACCCCTCAAATGAATTAAAATTTTCTCACATGATAAATTGAAAAGCACATTACTAAACATACAATTTTAAATCAAATGACTGTTCTTTCAAAAAAAGTTACCCTTCTGTAATGTAATACAATATGTTCCTTCATTCTTCATTTCCTTTATACTAAACAGCTGATAAAAATGTATGCAAAAATGTATGTGTATGTAAACATTTGAGCTTTTTTCCTACATTTTCATTCATTTGCTGTACAGTTTACAACCTAATTCATTCATTTATTTGTTGTTTGAACTTCTTAATCCTTCAGAGGGTCTCAGGGGTGGAGCCTGTATGGTGTACACCAGTCCATCACGAGGGTGACATATACAGACATACAACCACTCACATCTACAGGTGATTTAGATTGACAGGTTAACCTATTAAGGTGCATGTCTGTGGATGGTCTGAGGAAACCAGAGTAAACCCACACAACATAATAGTCCACATTTTAGTGAGCAATTCCACTAGAATGAATAAGGAATATATAAATCAGTTTTTACCCCTCGGCCAACTTCTGGCAGAAGGGGTATTGTAAACGGTTTGTTGTCTCTGTCCATCTCACTGTCTGTTCAATGACATAATCACATTCTCTGAAGAATGCATTGAGATATCTGCACCAAACATACTATGGATGCATCTTAGCACAGAGCAGAAGCCTATTGAAAATAGGTGACCTTCACCTACTTTTTCAAGGTCAAATGGCCTTGTGCCTTGTGCAGTTACAATATCTGAGTACTTTCAAATATAAATATGTAATTAGTTTTACACAAAGACAATCTAATCTAAATGATAGAGCAGTAACTTTCAACAGAATCTTACACTACATTTAGCTGAGAGGTATTAAAAGTGCACAGCACGTTATGTTATTGAATAGCATCTTAACTTGGTGCCATGGGCAAAATGATTTGTGCATCAGCTCAAAGAGGCGAAGGGGGGAAGGATTCAAGAATTCCCACTCTCTACATATGTCCATAATAAGGTCAATCCGTTCAGGACAGATTAGAGAGCAGAACTACTGCAAATCAACTAAACTACTGTGGATCAGGTGTGCCAGCGGTTTCTATAGAAAGCGACCACTTCCTGTTTACTGTGGTATGACAGGCCAATACACTATCACTGCCTGTACTGCTGACTTGAGGCTGGTACATTTAAGAACAGCTGGGATATGTGGAACTTTTTGCATCAGAGAAATCTATCTTTTAACCACAATATCAAAATATCTGTATTCATTTATTACAATGTCATGTTTATGTTTGTTATGTTTGTTATAGTCTTTATGGCAAAAACTATGACTGAAACTATAACTAATGGTACATGAAAAAATAAAAAAAGACTAAACTGAACTAGAATATCAGATGAAATCTGCCCAGTTTTGGTTGTCTCCTCAGTGTTACAGGTTCAGGATGTGGAAGAATAAAATAGCTTTGCATAAAATAAAGCCTTTAATAAACAATGGCAGTGTAAATGATACTTGATGTCATGCATTTTTTCATCCTACCATTTTAAGATAAATCAAGGTTTTCCTGCAGAATTTCCTCTGTCAGTATAGGCATTGATGTTAGCGAGCTTAGATTCTGCATAAATGAGTCATTATGTTTATTTTACTGAGCACCAAAACATAATTTGTGAAAGAATCACCTGGATAGTAATTGAAGCTAATGGGACTTCCTGCCTGTTTGGTCATGGGTCACATTACTGGTCCATTCCAATTTTGATGATGTACAAAAATGGGTAAAGAAAATGAAGGAAAAACAATGTCAGTTTAATTTAACCTGACGTGGTTCAGGTTGTATTTTAGGAACACAGTAAAAAAAGGAACTTTTTTGAAACTCAGTGTTCAAATGAGGTGTCATTGACATTGAATTCTGGCCTTGTGGTTCTTTAGTTCTAAGCTGGAAAATAGGCCAAAATGAACACAAAATAGGTGGGAAGGAACAGGTTAAAAAGGTTATGAGTAATGGATTCAGTGTCTTTTCTGCTACTTTCACATGTTTTCATTTAATTCAATAGTTGCCTTTGAATATCACCGTCAGGCAAATAGAAAGAAGAGAAAGAAATCAAAAAACAAAATGAAAGACTTTGTACAAATAAAAACTATCAACATTTCAAAAGTATAACTTCCAGTAACAGCCTCTTGACTAACTTATACTTAATAGAAGTAATGAATTCTAATTACAGTAGCTAGAGTGTCCTTTGGAAAACAATCAGTAATGCGAAAGCATTTAATGTCAGCTTTATTCTTAATGCTGCGCTGTTTGCTTCAGACACATCCATCTATCCATCATTCATTCATCACTGTGACAACTCAACTGACGTGTTCACCTCCACATGACGGAGCTAATGAACCAAAGAGGAGAATGTAGTGAAGACTGGAGTCAGAGGGAGCCACTGTTAGTCAATATTATTACAATGAGACATTAACAAAGACATGTACCCTTCACTTCTCCTTCCTCTGCCCTGCCTTTGTGTCTCCACTCTCCCTTATTCTTTCACTCGTTCCATGCCACCTCCCTCAATTTCCCTCTCCACTCCTTTCCTTTCCCCTCCTTTCCCCGAGGATGCCACAGTTTTCCCTCGGCACTAATTTTGCTCCCTGCACCATGCTTCATTTCCTTCTTCCATCTATACCTCATCCTTCTTTTCTTTCAATTCATTCATGCTCCATCCCCCTCTACTTCACACCATAGATAGATAGATAGATAGATAGATAGATAGATAGACAGACAGACAGTTCAAAAGCACATGTGTTTACTGTGCCCTCCCTCTCGACCACCTGTGGTGTGTATTAATTGCTGATGGGTCCTGATGGGGGTTAGTGAGGTGGAACAGCCTTGGTGTTTGCTGACCTGTCGGGCCGTGAAATCTCTCTGCATATGCACGTGCCTCATATCCATTTAAATAGATTCAAATAAACGGCTTTACACTGCCACTAGATTGGACTAGAGCAGGGACAAACGGACATTCAGATGGATGGACAGACACAGATGGGTGGATGAGATAGAAGGTAAAAAGCCGTTAAATTTGGTTTTTCCTCCAATTTCCATAGAGCATGGGAATGTGATGATTGATGGCTCGGCGGCTGGAAGGCGAGGCGTTGCGGTGCAATGCTGATAGATGGATAGATGATGTGTGCAGTGATGGGGAACAGAAGCAGATCCCATTTCAGATCTGCCCTCATCTGATGCATGCACATTGCCAGGCTCCAATATGTAGATTGTGTTTAGTCTTTATCTTTTGCAGTAATATGAGAGGGTGGGGCATGAGCATAAGCACCCAAATGTAAAAACAGAAACACAACCACAGAATGTCTGAGATACCTCTGGTTGTGTGTTTAAGCATATGAAAATTGTTTTCCTTTTAAATTATCCTGCGGTTAATCTCACTCATCTAGCTGTCATATTCTATCACCTGGTCATGAGCTTTTTTACGACCATATGGTGTAGTCCTATAGCGCTGTTTTTTGACACTTAGGGTCCAAAAAGAAAACAGATATAAATCCTTGTTATAGGTCAGGTCAGGTGACATTAAGCAACAAAAACCTTGGGACATGGTAACTGGAGTGATTATGGTGAAAACTAACCAAACCATAACCATAGAATTAATTTGTCTTTATTAAAGCAGCGTATGACTTTCATCACAATAGTTTTTTCAAATTTGTGAAACCCGAGTGATAGCCTAATTATCACTAATCCATTACTCTTTCAATGCTTACACACCTGAATCACTTCCCTCACGGTGAACAACTTTCGCTTGTTGACATAACAAACCGAAACATCACTCAGGCCTTTTCAGAAATTCTGTGTGCATGTGAAAAGTACATTGTGGGAATGGGAATTCAACGCAGCAGTAATTTTCCTGTCTCTTCATGAGTGCTGAACCCAAATGTCGCCTTCACCTCCATCCACCAGATACTCATGCTTTAAAACAACCTTGGTGACGTTGTAGCGATCTGGCTCGTGCCGAAACCAAATGAAGAAAAAAGCTTCAGGGAAAAACAGCTTCTATTTAGTGTGACTAACATTACTGTACAAAAGTCCTAGACCAACATTATGTTTTTTGCTTTAGTAAAGTTCTAATGTCCACACATATGCATTTCTCAGTTTAAAATCCAATATAGATATGTGAGAAATATGTACAGTAGGAAAAAACAAAAATAGCTTCTACAAACCAAAGCGGTAGTATTTAGTGTGACCTCCCTTTGCATTTATGTCTTTCAACAGGTTTGTTCAGACAATATGAGCTTTATTGCATTAATTTTCTGATGTTTTATACCAGGTTTCATTCTTCACGTCTGATATCTTAACTGTTTGTGTTGCTTTTTTTCATGGGATCAAGGGTCACAATAAATACTGACTTTAACCTTTACAACCCACTTAGTTCAGGTTTTTGTGTGTCTTTTAAGGCTGTGCACATACAGTGGCTTGCAAAAGTATTCATACCCCTTGAACTTTTTCACATTTTGTCACGCTATGACCACAAATATAAATATATTTTATTGGAATTTTATGTGAAAGATCAGCAGAAAGTAGCATACAATTTTGAAGTAGAAAGAAAATGACACATGATTTTAATATTGTTTTACAAATAAAAAACTGAAAAGTGCAGTGTGCAAAAGT
>JAPQRP010000009.1:28365282-28380948 GCA_037367295.1 Apogon hyalosoma | reverse complement strand
AGAATGGACCAGTCAAAGTCCAGACCTAAATCCAATCCAGAATCTGTGGCAAGATCTGGAAACTGCTGTTCACAAACGCTCTCCATCTAATCTGACTGAGATTGAGCTGTTTTGCAAAGAAGAATGAACAAAAATGTCAGTGTGTAGATGTGCAAAGCTGGTAGACACATACCCCAAAAGACTTGGAGCTGGAATTGCAGCAAAAGGTGGTTCCACAAAGTATTGACTCAGGGGGCTGAATACTTTTGCACACTGCACTTTTCAGTTTTTTATTTGTTAAAAAAAATTCTAATCATGTATCATTTTCTTTCTGCTTCGTGACTGCATGCCACTTTGTGTTGGTCTTTCACATAAAATTCCAATAAAATACATTTATGTTTGTGGTCGTAACGTGACAAAATGTGAAAAAGTTCAAGGGGTATGAATACTTTTGCAAGCCACTGTATTTCCTGTATTTTCTTGTGTTGACTATAGAAAAAAAAAAAAAGAAATAAATATATATGCTCAGTTCACCACTGCAAAAATTACAAACCCTTGAGGTGGCCCAAGACTTTTGCACATTACTGCAAGTTTCTCCCTCTAACCAGAAATGTGGTCTTTTCTTTTAGCCATATCTATTTGCTCCAGAATTGCAAGTTTGTGTCCAGAACAGACTGTAGACAGGTAAAGGCCATGTGTTCCAAACTGTGTTAGAAATCCAAAGATGCATTTCTCTGAATGTGCTTTATCTCGTATATACCCAAAGAATGTTCCTAAAGGCAGAATAAACATACATTTGAGCATACATCCTGAGGTCAAAAAGGACCATGAGTGGTTGAAATGCAGTCATGTAGTAATGCACATATAAAACACATTTTTTTTTGGTTATGAAACCGTGTATTTTATATTACGATCACAATTTTATACCAGTGACTGCTGAATTAACCAAAATCATGGATGCTTTATAATTCCACGTGAAATCAAAAGCCACTGAACAACACAGAATCTTAAACCACATAAAAATGAAGGCTTTTGAAGTAGGAAGTTAATCCAAACTTAATGTCAATGTGTTAGACTACAATAGAAGCCGCTTTTTGTTAGATTACGTAAAGCTGTGTAAAATGTCAGCCTATACAATAAGCCTCACAGAGAGATACCTTGGCATATCCATAGAGCAACCTATCCCACTGCTTTTTATCTGTCTCTTCGCTCTGTTCTTTTATTCATCACTCTGTTTCTTTTCCTGGGAGGGATGCACCGTCGGTGGAGGTCTAAACGCCCCGGAGAAAGCGAAGGGATTTCAGGTGTCAGAGGAAGAAGAGAGGAAGAGTCAGACAGGGACGTGAATAATAGATCAGAAAGGGAACGAAGGAAAGTGGACAAGAGAGGGAGAACGGAGGAGACCTCAGCAAAGGTGGGAGAAGGACAAAAGTGAATGGAGACGAAGACAAAACAGATAAAAAGAAGAGGGAGAAAGAGTCGGAGATGGAGGAGAAATGTATGGAAGATAGAAAAAGGAAATGGACTGATATTTTCTTGGAGGGGAACCATGATGGGAAGACAGATCAGTAAAAGTCTTCCATCCATCCATCCATCCATCCATCCATCCATCCATCCATCCATCCGTGTGTTTCCCTGTCCTTACGTTTCGTCCCTGCTGCCTCCAGTGTGGACGTGAACTGTTGCATAAGACATCGATTCATCTTTTATTGAGATGGGAAGCTTCTATAAATATGTCTACTTTGCTCTCTGTAGTTTTAAAGCTTAACCTGTAATCCAGTTAAAAATAAGCAACAGAAGTACACAAAAACAACAACAAATCAAAATGTACGGAACAAGCACACAGCACCTCACAACAGCTAGACTTGTTTATATCTGCTAACATTTACGCTAAATACTCTATGGTGTACTTCTCAACTTGTGTAACTGAAATGTTTTAGAAATCATTAAAGTTGCAAGTATTGGTTGTGGCAAGGACAATATTATAGAATTCATTTCACTTTTCACTCATACATGCCATAAACTTCAACTTTTTGCTGAAAAGCGTTAACTGTCTATATGGAACTACATTTTGTGAGTTTGTAAATATAAATAGTGAGTATCAGAGTGAAATATGAAAAGCAATAATAATTCAGAGGATATTAGTAATATGTATTTTTGTCCCTTCATATATTACAATTTATGGCATTTTTTATTTTTATGATCGAAGACGTATATGCTTGCTAATGAAAATGAAAATAATAAAAAAAAGGAATGGAAAAAGGTTTTTGTTTCTTACCTGAGCAGATCAATTTCATCAGCATGAACCCCCCTTATGAGTGTCTCCTATTAGCACATCTCAACAGGCAGGGAGCCAAGTTTCACTGGTCTGTACCACACTGCTATGCAACTACACAGAGACAGCAGAGAAAACAAAGGAGAGAGAAAGAGAGAGAGAAAGAGAGAGAGAGAGCGAGAGAGGGAGGGAGAGGAGAGAGAGAAGCAGTGGCCGATTAGTGAGAGGAAGACGTGAGGTGCTGGGCCGCCGAGAGCTGGAAAACAAAACAAACAGCAGGCAGGTAAATGGAGAATGAAGATATAAATGATGAGAGAGGAGACGCGAGTAAGAGAGGAAGAAGGGGAGGGAGGAGGAGAGGAGACTGATGTACGAGTCACAACCTCCAAGTCCGGCTGTTTATAAAGCCTCAGGCAATGTGTGTGTGTGTGTGTTATTATTTATGTTGGAGGGATGTTCATCTATTTCCAAAGTCACATGTGGGGACTCCAGGTTAGGAAACCAAAACAAGTTCCTGCAATGTAAATCATTCAAATAAAGGGTTAAAATGTGTTTAATTAGGATGAGGCTAAGTCTCCAGGAAATGAATGCAAGCCATTGTGATGTCCCCCAAACACATGGAAACACAACATGCCTGTATGCATGTGTGTGGCCGCCCACGCCTGCTGGTTCACATGTTCCAATCAATATCTGAACCACACAAGCACGTATGCATGCATGGATTTGCAGCTTCAACACAGCGGTGCTCTTACTACTGCTACTACTACTGTTAAACAGAATGCAGAATCCTTTGAAAAGGCCAGAAGCATCTATTGATCTAAAATGTCTTATAACTTTAGATTTTAATCCTATAAATACATTTTCACAATTCAGTTAAAATGCAGTTTCTCAGCCTTTCATCGTAACCATATATGAACAATTTGGACATTCAGAGGCTTCACAGTGAACATGGAAACACCATCATCTCCTACAACATTTATTCACTAGTAAAACCCATGTAGTTTGACATATAACAGTAGCTGCAGACACTTCTTTTAATCTTCAGTTCATTCTATATTTGCTGGAAATGTTGCTTTTTCTTCAGTTTTCTCTGTTGTGTTGTTGTAACCTTAGTCCATAATCAGTAAATTAAATATAAGAAAATGCAACATACAGGGGATAGTATTATCATTAATATTGATAAATCACTTAGGAATTTTATATGTAGAAAAATTTGCAAGTGACAACAAAAATGCTTGGGTTCTTCTTTAGGGTTGCTCTAAATATTACAGAACCTTTAAGTGATTTTTCCAATCAACTGTGTGAACCAGCTATTACAGTAAAATGTCACCACTTCATATTTCTGTAAACTATAGTTATTTCAGTGCAATGTGTAAGTGAATGCATTGCTTTCCTCAATTTAAACAAGAGGTGGATGAATGGGTGTATCAAGTAAAAAGGTTTGGGTTGGACAGAGGAAATGATTGTGCTTTGGTGAATGTGGTTTAAGTTATTTTTTCTGTCTCACACCATGTCCTCGTATATTTCTTTGACCCTAACTATAAAAATAAATAATAGTTACACACAGATAAATAAATGTATCTGAGAGACACAGCTGAAAATTGTGTGAGCAGTTAAGACACTAATATATGTATATATATATGTGTTACATATATGCAATACAGGGCAAGTCTTAGGCCACCTTTAGCTTTATTGTCTTTGCAGATTTAAATGCACATACATATTTATTTCTCATTCTCTTCAGACACAACAAGGAAATACAGGAAATATGTGCACAGCCTTAAGAGACACACACAAACAGAACCAAGTGGGTTGTAAAGGTTAAAGTCACTATTTAGTGTGACCCCTGACCCCAAGAAGCAGCACAAACAGTTAGAAACATCTGATATATGTTGAATGAAGCCTAGTATAAAACATCAGAAAATTAATGCAACAAATTTCATATTGTCTGAATAAAAGGGCCAAAGACATGTTAAATGCAAAGGGAGGTCACGCTAAATACTACCTCTTTGGTTTATAGAAACTGTATTTTCCCTGAAATGTTTTTTTTTTTTTTTTTTAACTGCTGTACATACTTCACATATATTCAGACTGGATCTTAATACGAAGACTGAAAGTGTGTGGTCATGACAGCTTTACTAAAACATAAACCTAATGTTGGCCTCACACTTTTGCACAGTATTGTATATCTGGGGATGTGAATGTGAAATGTGTTTTTGCTCATATATGTTGAGACTATACTGTATGTGTCCATAGTTTGCAGAAACATACAGCTGTTTGGGTTTTATCTATGTCTATATTGCAATTTACTGGTCTTAACTAAATTCTATTATATTTGTATATATTCCCATTACTGTGTCATAATCCCAGCTTTCTCCTATTTTCTTACACATTTTCTCTTTGAGTGTTTACTCCTGTGCTATCTTTACTTCTTCTTTTTTGTTTTTTCCACGCTTAAAGGTTTCTGTGAAATATATTTTGTCATTTCTAGTGACTCTTTTTCCCCGTTCCACCTACTGAGACAGGATATTGGTCTTTATAAGGGACTTCAGTAAACACATCCCAATAAGGACAATAAACACATGATGTCAAGTCATTGTGATGAGCTGTCACACGTCACCTCCTTAATCTGGATAAATCTGGACAATTTAGTCCCTCTCTTCCTGTCAGTGGACAAAATGTGCACAGCAGCATCACTGTGTGTGTGTATGTGCGTGTAGGTGTGTGTGTGTGTGTGTGTGTGTGTGTGTGTGTGAGACTCCTGAACCTACAATACATTCTGCTTTGTTGTTACATAACTGTCCCTGCTCACACAGACAGAAATTACAGACAACACACTCTGGCAGCTAGACTGAACTATTCCTTTCCTTTAGTGCGCACACACACACACACACACACGCACACACACACACACACACACACACACACACACACACACACTGAGCTGCTCTCACCCCAGTCTTGTCCTGTGGTGTGCAATTTCTTTGTGATAGAGTGAACACAACTCACAGGATCTAGTATTTGTGTTAACTCCACCAGGACTGCACTGTGGAGATGAACCGAGGAGCAGCAGCCAGCTGTTGTTCTAGCTAGAGCATGGATATATTCACATGCTTCTACCAGCAAAATGTTTAAAATGCAAAATATGTGTATAATGAAAGCATGATACCAACCCAGCTACTGACACCCCCCCAAACAAACAAATAAACAAAAACCCTGCAGGAAATCCACATGTTGAAGTGACTAGAGATAATATTTAGTTGGATTCAACTTTTTGTTGTTATTTTATCTGAAATTGTGCCACAGCTTTGAACCACAGCAAAACTTTGAGGATAAGTTTGGGAATAAAAGCATCGTATGGTTCAATTAGGTTCATACTGTCTACTCGAACTTCTACAGATTTCCTTTTCTTATTTGTCAGACAGATGGAAAACGAGTAAGTAAGACACACACGCAAAACCAAAGAAAAGGCAGAACATCAGAACATGAAATCAGCTATAACGATCACAGCAAAAGACAAAACCACATTATGGACTGGGGAGAAGCCACGGTCATCCGCTCTGAAACCAACAAATACTACCGATGGATCAGGGAGGCCGTAGAAACCAGAAAACAAGCCCCGAGGACCAGGAACAGGGATGAAGGATCCTACACCTTATTCCACACCTGGGATGCTGTCCTCTGTGGGATGCCAGGCTGCAGGGGGCATAATCGCCCCCTGTTGCCTGGCAAACCAGGATAAAACAGCTGACAATTAGACCTCACATGAACAGCAAGTGACCCTTCTGAGGAAGGCTACAGGCTGTAGCCGAAACATGTCAAGGTAAAAGAATTAACTCTTTTTCCATCTGTCTGATAAATAAGAAAAGGAAATCTGTAAAAGCATAGTATACATAAGGTGTACAAAATATTACAGACATTACAAACATTTTCAAAACACAGTGATATGCATGATTAATGTAACTGTTATATTCACAGTAGGTTATTTAAGCAGCTGTTTATTAATAAAAGTATAATGACAGACATTCTGGATGGCATTGCAAAGCAGTCCGTGACAGTAGGAAAGGTAATGTACTAAAGTTTTATTCACATTACATTTAGTGATGTACATTCATGCCATTTCATTCAAGTGAACATTAGTTAACGTAATGTTAAAGCTTAATAACAGATGAATAGTCTTATCTAACATTAAGTTTTATATTAACATTACATTACAGTAGGTATTAGCTTGATAATGTGCATAATCATTACATCATTACTGAAATATATTTGTAGTTTGAAACGAAGTGGAAGGTAAATAGCTGTTGGGACAAAATACTGTTCTAGTAGAGGACTATTGCGACTTACATTATTGTAGAAAAGTCCTTTAGGTTTGTTGGTTTAGTAAAGTTCCAATGAAACCACACATGCATTTGTCAGTCTGCATTAAGATCCAATCTGGATATATGGGAATTATGTCAAGGAGTAAAAAACAAAAGTCTCAGGGAAAAACAGCTTCTATAAAAAACAGTGGTCATGTTTAGCGTGATCTCCCTTTCCATTTAATATGTCTTTAACCCTTTTGTTCAGACAATAATAGATTTATTGCATTTAATTTGTTGTTTGTTTGTTGTTGATGTTTTATACCAAGTTTCCTTCAACACATCAGATGTTTCTAACTGTTTGTGCAATAAATACTGACTTTAACCTCTGCAACTCATTGATTTTAGTTTTTGTGCCTTGAGGCTGTGCACATATTTCTTGTATTTTCATGTTGTATGTACATAAAAAGAGAATGAGAAATAAATATGCATACTCATTTCAATGCTGCTAAAACAACAATGCTAAAGGTGGTCTAAGACTTTTGCAGAGTACTGTACATACTATTACTGTGTCTCTGACATAATGCCCAGTGTTTGCTGTGTTTTTCCATGAAGTGGATGACAAAGAAAGTGTCCAGTATTCTCATTTTAAACATGACATAACATGTATGGCCACCTGCTGTGAACATGTCAGGTTTGTTTGTTTCCTTCACTGTCCAAAACTGACATGTCAGGGCTTTTCCATCTAACCTCTCTAAAAGGAATACCACTGACTTCACTGTCCGAGTGTCCCTTTTAAGGAAATACGTACACGGGCAAAGATGAGAGTAACCTTTTCCTAGCTGACCGAATATAGACCTGATTGTATGTATATAAGCCATGTGAACTCTTTTCTGATTCAGACAGCAGAAGGCAAGGCTGTTGTCTCATACATTCTTATGTATGTAACAATATATTTGCTTTTAGCCTCAATTCAGTGCCTTTTGTGTTTTTGCTTCAAACTGTGTCCAGAGTGCTAGAAACTTCCAGTGACAGGCGACCAAATAAAACTGGCTTTTACACTGAAGTACATATATCTCTGTATAACTACTGTATAACCTGCTGTTAGGGCTATTCTAGTGCACGTTGTTGTAGTTGTGAAATAGCAGAAGAAAACCAAATGCATATCACATGACTTAATAAACCAACATGAACATAAGTCACTGGGGATCCATATTTTTTACACTTGCATGCAGTTTCAAAATGGAAGTGATGTCATTTCTCCACAGACTTGGATTTTCTAAAACTTGCCAATGGGAGACTACTGCCAATTTCTGAAAACCACATAGAAATGTCCTCAGAGAGAGTTTGGTTAGAGATGAAAGGCTGCTCAAATTTCTGACTGAACAGGCTGAGCAGTGTAAATACTGTATACTCTTTAAATTTCACATGCAGCCACAGAAGCTCTGCTGCTAATGCTCTGCAAATACAGATGAGCTGTGAGTGTGCACAGTTATACAACATTATGATGAACAGAGGATGGGAAGAAAATAGTGTCTTAGCTACACTGATTATACTCTGCAATTCCAACTTTTGAGGCGATGTTAATGTAAGTGTAGCATACAATAAAAGATAAAACATGCAGTTGAGTCACTTTAGTCATAGCTATTTTTGTAACTGCTGTAACAGCCTACTCTATTTTGTCTTTTTGTTTTTGCTTGCGGACTTGATAAAATGAGAAGAAACATTGCTAAAACAGTTTATTTCTGGCAATAGTTTTGTCATTTTGGGGACTTTGTTTTCTTCCACACAACACAGATTTAGGAATAAAATAAAATAATAACTATCTGAATATGATGACGTATGGTATGATGGTTTAAAGTGACTTCTCAAAGGTTCGATGTGATAATTTGTGAATTTTTGTGTACTGCTTTCATTAACTTTTTGTGTTGGGAGCTGGTTGATTTTTGCCGTCACCCAACTGCAGTTGTAATGCTGGTTTTGCACAGTGAGTCTGTTTACATGACCATAGTCAAATAACTGGAAGTAATCAGATAATTGTAATAATGAGATCTAACACATTTACATGCACTTAAGAAATACAATATCTGAAAAACTCCGGTTTGGACACTCCGGTCCATTAATGGATTATCGGGGTATGTATGTAGTGATGGTAGACTTAAACTTCCTGTTGTCTTCCACTCACATTTGACAACATAACTTCCATTTTCTACAATTTTAACTGTGTTACACGTGATGTAAAAGAACAAAATAAATCAGATTAACCTGTATACATGCAGGAAGACATCAGAGTATTGGCAAAATCCACGTATGTTAATCTGATTTCTCATAATCAGATTACTGCTGTTATCTGATAAAGCATATCAGATTATCCTGTTTACATGGTCACTTAAATAATCTGATGACTCCAGAAATCATGCAATGATCAGAGTATCAGTGTGCATGTAAACAGGCTCAATGGTGGCGTTGTAGAGGAGCAGAAGAGGAAGCACTTGGGAGTAACCTCATGTCCTCCACATAGAAATCAGTGTGCAGGCTGCTCACAGTGGGAGTTGTTCCCTGGAAATAGAGTTAGGTAACATCAACAAAAGACAGACTCCCAACACAAACATGAGCATGCATGATATTGCACCTTTAACTGAATTTGCAGAACAATTGCTGTGACAAATATTCATATATTTAGTAGACCTACAACCTGTGATATTTCTCACTTACTCTGCTGTTTTCTGCATTTTATTCCAGGTTGCACTGTTGTCTTATCTGCTGCTGTTTTGTTCCATTATGCACCTCCTCACCTTATAACTGGTACTGTTTTGGACTACTGCCATTATTGTAAATAAGTTTGATTTATATCTTTCATATTTTTTGCAGTTTATCTTTCATCTCACTAGTTTATTATTCTATTTATACTTCTTTTTTTTTAAGTATGATATTTAATTTGCAAGGTGATAGAGAAATAGTATCTAAATTCTCTGTATGTCCTGTGAATCTAGCCAACTGATAATAAAAGAATATTTGAATCTTTTGAATCTTTGAACATAAAATCACATAAAACTGGATAAAAGCTCCTCCCAGTTTACAGAGCTTGTAATGCAAAATCAGGTGACGGTGGTGAGAAAATATATGCAGCAACAGAGGGTCAGGAGCAGGGTGAGAAAGAGAAACTGAAGGAATCAGGTATTGCCTGTAGCCAAAACAGCACTCCATCAGTTCTTCATCTCCCTTTCGGGTATTTCCTACTTCTGAAGCTCTCTTTCTCTGTATCCCTCTCTCCCTCCTCTCATCCATCTCCTCCAAACTCTCAGTGACAGTCTATTTGGCCCACAAAGCCCTGTCATCCATTCAACCTGTCAGTCCTGGCAATGCCACCAATATCACACAAACTCATGTTCATAGTGGACCCATGGTTACAGCATTCATCCTGTTGCTGAAAGCCCGTGGGTTCAGGTCCCTGATGACCTGGTCATAGACTCCATCGCACAGCGAGAAGGTCAGCAGTTCAGTCTAACCAGTGCTGTCAGTATTTACCCACTTTTACTGTATTTAAAAGGTCCGGAGCATGAGATTTAGGAGTATTCACAAAGATCTAACAGCAGAAATGCAATATAATATTAGGAATTATGCTGTCATTAATTTATAATCATGTGAAAATGAGAATCTATGTTTTTAATAACCTTAGAATGAGACATTTATATTTATAGAGGGAACAGGTCCATGTTTCTAAAGTAGCTCAGAACAGACCTTGTTTTTCAGGATTATAGTGGGTGGCATTCATTTCAGTCACTGATGATGTCAGAACATTACGTATAGCTGACAGTAATGCACCTTTGGATGATGTCTATGTCTCCTTTTCATCCCCTTACTCATAAGAACAAGGGATTTCTGCTTTTTTGCAGTCACCATAGGTGAGGTATTCAGCATGATGCAAATTTTCACTGTCACTGCAAGATGCTAAATTTCAGTGGAGTTTAAGTGATGTGTGTGATAATAATTAGAGTGCTTTGAGACTGGTCTTGGAATTGATCTCAAGGGCATTTTTATGTAGCCTTATCTCAGTCTTGGACAAAATTGTCAAGATTGTAGCTGTCGGGATATCATTCAATATTTGATGGTTTCTTTTTATGTATTTAACAGCACTACTATGATTTAATGTGTTGTACATTTTTTCAGTGGTAAATATTTTGCTAGGGTTCTTTCCATAGACTGCCTCTTTTTTCTTATTACTGACCGGCAAAAGGAATAGTCTCACCATTTATACCAATATGTAATATAAGAAAAACTGAAAAAATGTGTATATTACAGTCTTGGTCTTGGTTTGATCTAATTTTATCCAGAATTTCTTCTTCATTTGTCACATTTGTTATTTTTGTTATTGTGCATCGTATAATTGTTCACATCTGTTTTGGTTTTGATTTTTAAAAACTCCAGCTAGAGTGTTCATCCAGCTTTTCTTCAGTAAGGATGGGAATCCAAAATTGACTCCAAGTTGTCTGATCCATCACAATTACATGCCTCCAAACTTGAGTTTTCTGACTCATGCTGCTGGCATGTTTTTTTGCACCAATGGTCCAAGGAGTTGCTTCATTTAATGATGATAAAAATCCTATTTGTACCGTCTGTAGAAACAGTGTGCAAAATATGTTGAACCATATTTTTAAACAACATGGGCTTAAATTCTGAAAATGCCTTGTTCTTGACATTCTTCTCATAAATGTCAACCCTGACAGAAAACTTTAAAAATTCACAGAATTCATAACAGACTAAGCAGATGTTCTGAGAGCAGATGTTCAACAGATGCACTGCACTGATGCTGAAAACACAATAGTCTACATTTTTCCACACAGAAAACTGATCAGGTATCAATAAGACAATCAATAAAGAATTGGTCCAATGAGCAGAATCTGTAATGACATTGGTTTCTATAAAGTCATATTGATTCTAATCCATAACCTTTAGTCACTGAAGCTATAAGAAGTTCAATGTAGATTAGGCCTCAGTTCAATGTAACACCATTATTTTGTGTCGATGAAGACCAAAGATTATCATCATCATTTCATCACAGCTGTCAGTGTTTTGTCTTAGCCAGCCTATAATCAAAGTGAACAGTTAAGAACTTAATTCATGTCGACCTTTTGCAGTTAAAACACCTTTTTTACTAAGGTTTTGGCATTCGGAAAAAGCCACAAGCTGCGACAGATGCTCCGTTCCTTTAGATCTAAGTGTAGTGGACAAAAGTCTTATTGAATTTGCTGGGATTTAAAGGTTAAGATTCTGAAGTCAAAGGGCTTTTTGTAGTCATTGACCTTCATAGCTCTGACAGAGAAAGCCACTTACACAGATAATGTGTGAAAGGGTTTTGATCTTGTCCGTGGGGATCTCCAAGCTAAGATAAAACACAACTCAGACACCATGAGGGTTGTCAGGTTAACAAACATGCCATCAGTCAGTTCACAAACATCACATCATCTTATATTCCCTTTAATTCATTCATTTGTATAGTAATTATTTTCGGAACTGCTTAGTCCTCGAGAGGGTTGCAAAGGTGCAGTAGCCTATCCTGACGACCAGCAAGTGAACATCCTGAATGTGTCACCAATTCATCACAGGGCTGAAATAAACAGACCTATACATATGTAAGATTTAGACTGACCACTTAGCCTTCTAACCCTGTAAAACCATTTGTATCATATTTGCTACACCAGGTTCTGAGACCTTTATCATATCAACAAGATCAATACTTTCCTTAAAATTTTGTTTTATAAGACCCGTAACGTGTTTTCTGTCCCCTGGTGGATTATCATCCCACTACAGCCGATGGAAAGGCTTTTTTCGTTTTGTACCCTTTTCAATATGGCAGCTAATGTTAAGTCATCCAACACACATTTTGTAGGAACGTCTTTGTTAATTTTCAAAAAGTCAAGAAAAACACTTACTGTTATTTGATTGAACATTTAAGAATATTTAAAAATGTTGAAATTATGGTGCCATTCAAGGGAAATAAAAAGGCTATAAAAAGTTTTATGTAAAAAAAAATTCTATATTTTCAAAATGTGACTGGTAAAATGTATTTTTGTATCTAAAGTTAACATTATTGTGAGCAAAAAGTTGCCAAAAATGCCCAGTGTGTTGAATGTGATACAAAAAATGTATCATAAACAAAATGATATGGCTAAATGTTTTGTTTGGATTCTGTTAAAAGGGCTCATAAACATTTCAATCCCAACAATTTTGAATTTTATGGCTAGATTTTAATTGGTCAGGTTGTACAGGGTTAAGGTGCAAGTGTTTGGACAGTGGGGGGAAGATGGCGTACTCGGAGACAACCCATGCAGACACAAGGGGAACACACAAAAGGCCAACACTGACAGTGGGATCAAACCCAGGACCACCGCTAACACTGTCATATCCCCTTTAACCATTTAATAAACAGCTGTACTCATTCACACATAAAACCATTACCATCTCAAGTGCTGCTGTTCATAATAAACCTCCATCTGCTGCAGCTCTGAATCCTAAAGCTAAACATCTGTCCTGCAGAAGCCACGTACCGAACATGTATGGATCATGTATTAAGGGCATTTTCACCATCTTGCTTCAGTCTACCTTCTTGACCCATATGGATTCATTACATCACCTGCAGCTGTTTGGATTTCCTCTCCTTTTTTGGGGCTAGATGTTATTATATAACACTTCCAGAAATCACATGCTTGGTAATCTAAGCGATAAAGTAACCTATTTTTTTTTTTTTTTTTTAAACATTTGGCCTGAATTCCTTTCCTCTCCTCACTGTTACTGTTACTGCGGGGTTGGAAGTCTACTGTACTTCAGTGCTGAAACAAGAGAGTTAAAGCGTGTGGGAGGAAAGCCTGGGAGGAAGCAGAGCGAGAGAGGAGAGAAAGAAACCTTTCCAAAAAACCACTTGAGTACTCCTACAGTATTTCTATGGGGACCTCAGAGTGTGTTTGTTAGAGGTATCAAAGTTTATATAGTTGTTTAATACATAGAAGTCAGTGTAAGTTAATGCTGTTATTTTCCTCAACTGAATCACTAAACATCCCACAAATATCCTAAACTCCAAAAGGTATTAGTTGATATTTTAATGATAAAAGTGGAAAGCACTCTCTAGCTGTTAAACAGAATATTAATATGTGATGACTATGAGAGTCAGACTGGCCGATGGGCTTTAATATATTTAAATCAATATGTTATTGTCACCTGCAGGAGCAATTATGGAAGATATACTCAGATCTACTCATGCATTATTATGGAAAAAATGTCAAAGTATTACATAACTAATAAAAGTGCAGTCAATAGCATTTTGGGGTGGATTTTTACACAGTAATTAAAGAAAAAACCTCATGTAGCTGCAGAATCTGTGTGTATGACTGAAATGTCAATGGAGCTAAAAGCTGAATGTAAATTACCTAAAAATTTACGCACTATTATAATCGGAAAGAGTCAAATAGTCTGCATTAATGCACTAGTTTGTAATACCGTGTAAGATTATGTAACACATCGTGATACTATCATCGTCCAACTCTCTTGCTATCGCCTGCAGCTGTGCTCTTCTGTGTTTGCGAAGTGTCCTGCAGCCTGTATTTTTAGTTTTCTAGGATCCCCGTGGACGGAAATGGAGGGAGAAAACGAGGGAGAGGTACCACTTACTTGCAGAAATGTAGAAATGTGTGTCCCTACGGTGGCAGGAGTCATCTCATCAGTGTCGCTTCTCAGGACTGACAACATCATCATCATCATCACCATCATCATCATCATCATCTCGGTGTGATCAGCATCAGCAGCACCCTGTCCGACGGTCCTCCACTCCTCCACCCCCCTTCCTCCTCCTCCTCTTCTCCTGTCCCCTCCCTCTCCTCTCAGCCACTCTCTCTCTCTCCCGGGACTTGGCCCACCTCCTCAGAATAGCGCTCCGTTAAACTCTCGGTGATACCCGCGATTTTCCTGATCAACACTGAGCCGATCGTCCGAGCATCCTCTTCCTCCTCCTCCTCCTCCTCTTCCTCCAAACGGCCCCGTCCTCACATCCGAAACACCCTCATAACCTCCTTCCCTCTCCACACACACGTCTATCCTTCCTCTTCTTCCCTCCTCATCATCACCATCATCCGCAGCTCTCCCGCATCCTCAGCATCCCTCAGTCCTGACTCGTGTCCTGTGGATTCTGTCTTCTCACCGTGGCTCTGTCCCCGTCCCGTGTCGTTGTCCCGTGGCTCGTCTCGTGGCTCTGCAGCCCAGTAAGTGTGTCCTGCTTGGGAGGAGAAGAAGCGCATCATCCAGGCGGGCATATGATGGAGAGAGAGCCCTCCAGGAAATCCCTCACCAGAAACAACTGCAGTGAGGCTCAGAAAAAGAAAGAATCCAATGAATAACATTTAACACATAACAGTCCACCTCAGTGCACGACAACAAGGAGCTGCAGGAGAGAAACAGTCACCTCAAAATCACACCAAATAAGCTCAGACAGGGTTCATGTCCTCAAAAGTGAACACACATCCCACAGTTAATGTCCTGTATATTTGACAGTATTTAGATGATGCTCTGCAAAAGTGGTGAAAATGACTACAAAATAACATGCATCTGTCAGGTGTTTCAATTAAAATATCTAACTACCTATCAGTGTTTGTTTGTGTATAACCCCTGTCCTGTTAGCCCATACATACTAGACCGATATGTAATTTTTGGGGCCAATGCCGATACCAATACTGGGGACTAAAAAAGCTGATATCCGATATATTGGCCGATAAGCAATATATGAAATAAGACCGTTGACACACACAAGATATAATAATCTTGTATTAGATAATGATGGACGTGAATTAACAGTTGCATCTTTGTTTATTTCACAAAGATAATGTACACAATTTTAAAATGCTGTATAACAGTCTCAAATTAGACTAGTATGTAAATGTGGGGAACCATGGGTTATAGAGGTGGTAGTTTTTATGCTGGGGAGAGCAGACTTTTGGGAAAAGATGTGAGTCTATATTTTAGAAATACTGACATAAACAATGTTTGGTAAATCCATCCATTTTCTGAACCCGCTTTATCCTCACTAGGGTCACGGGGGTCGCTGGAGCCTATCCCAGCCACTTA
>JAPQRP010000009.1:28351173-28365182 GCA_037367295.1 Apogon hyalosoma | reverse complement strand
GAGTACCCGGAGAGAACCCACGCAGACACGGGGAGAACATGCAAACTCCACACAGAAAGGTTCCACCGACTGGTGTTAGAATCGAACCCAGGACCTTCTTGCTGTGAGGCACGAGTGCTACCCACTGCACCACCGTGTCGCCCTGTTTGGTAAATCATTCTGTAAAATGTAAACGTCAATTAATGTACAGTACAGGCACACCTGCAGAGTGAAACTGTGAGGTACACAGGGAACGGTAGTGGTGCTGTGGGGGGGGTGATAGGTGATTGTTGGAGTGGAAGTTAAAGTGAAACTGACAAGCTTTACTATTTCTATAACTCTCAGCAAACGGCAGAATGTCCATAAAGCAAAAAAAGTGAATACATTGGTTACATATTGACCGATGTTGATTAATCGGTGATATGCTATAATAGGTCGAGCTCTAATCCATACAGTGATAAAATAATTAAATCCAATTAATAGGGGGAATTGATCTAAGGTTCCAAACCCTCTTAGATCAAAACTATCAAGTAACTCGTGGCCTCAGTACACTTACATAGGAGGCCAGATTGCTAAACAGGACAGAGTTAAAAAATAAAAATTCTAACCACATGTTAATTTTTGTGCCACTTATAGCCTCATAAACCAATCTAGGAGAATGACTAGTATCCATGGCCTTGTCTGTGATATGAAGATATCAGGAAGCAATGACGTTTAGACTTTTTTCCACATTAAAGTGGAGGTTTTCTTGTATAAAAATACAAAACTATATACTATACTATACTATACTATACTATACTATACTGTTACAGAAATAACTGTATGTAAAATGTATTTTATGCTGTAAACCACAGTGTGGCGCCAAAGCACTGCTAGATCCTCATCCTGCTGTCAGTTTGACACATGGAGATGCTTTTTGCCTTTTTAATTTATACTCATCTATTACCTTCATTGTTCTCCCACACAGTGAGCCAGATAAAACCACAAAGTTCAAAACTGTGACTAATGCTTCAGAATCTATTTTTATTTGATGTTTTATTACTTTGTTGTGTTAAATTGTGTAACTCTAAAGATTTTTCTGTTGTTTCCTTAGGATTTCATGTATGACTAAAGTATTAAAATACATCTTTATTTATTTGGTTTGATTGGTTTCATCATTTAAAAAATGTTGTAAAATTAAATGATAGACACTCATTACTATCTTTTTTAGACTTAACCAATAAGGACCCTGTGTTTCTTTTGTATCAATCCTGAAATGAATTTTTCTCTGTATTTAACTTTCCTTAAGTGACTTGTCACCATTTATTGTAATATTAACTTTTGTATTTTATGGTTTTTTTCAGTGAAAATCAGGTACTTTCCTACATTTTATTTACTAATCATCTCGGTGTTCATAAAAGCTAAGAGTAAAGTTGAGGGGTTTTATATGAAAAACAGCGAAAACTGAAGAAAAAGTGACCTTTTCAGATCAAATCTATTCAAATCTATCATTAACTGAACAGAAACCTAGTGTGTCCATCCACTGTCATTGATCAAACTCTATGGGTTTTACTGGTGAATCAATGTTTTAGAAGATGACAGTGTTTCCACATTCACTACGGAGCTTCTGAACGTCCAAATAGGTCATATCTGATGACCATGAAAAGATGACAAACTGCATTTTACACCAATTATCTACACGTATTGACAGGATTAATGAATCAGCAGGATTAGTTGCCGGTGGATGTTTGGATCTTTATGGGTTAAAATTCACTATATAAATAAAACAACATTGAAAGTAACACGCAGTGTGGCAGGATGAAGAGAAGACAGGAGCTGAAGGTGAATCTGTTCTTTGTTCCAGAACCGCCAAACTAACACTGACACAGGAAAAAGTGCATTGGAAAAACCGGGGACGCAAAACCATGCCCCCCTACCCACAGACCTGCTGGGTGAGAGGCATGCCCCCTAATGTCCACCACAACAGTAACATCGTTAACGGGGCTGGAATCCTTGACCATCTGGGCTTAAAGAGAGTGGATAAAAGAAGAGAAAAAGAGAGAGAGACTAGGGTAGAGGGGGAGGGAGTAGAGGGAAACACATGGATACAATATAATTGTATATTACAATGAATACCACCGTGATAAATGCTTTTAATTTCATCTTATTTTGTTTACACTGTCATCTAAAACACTTACAAAATGCCTCAGAGCTTATTTTCTTTAAACTTAACTTAATGCTTTTTTTTTTTGCTTTTTTTAAAAAATCATTATATAAAAATATTTATAATGTTTTGACTTCTGAAATATTTGACCCATTCTGTCCATAAATAATAACTTTAAACCCAATGTAACTGTCTGGTTTCTTCAACTCTCACAGGAAGAAAAATCAGTCTTTAAACACAAAAGAAATACTGATTCATCATTTAACATAAACATATGGTTCTTATAAAGAATAACTGGTATGAATATTTCTATCATAATATTTCAAAATTAATTGGAATATGACATCCTCCAAGCTGTAGGTGTGATGTGTCCCAATACTTTTGTCCATGTAGTGTACGAGAGACGCAAACGTTTTGTTTTTTTTCCTTACATCAAACTGAAATGATTATGCTCCACGTGGATCCAGGCCAACTGTCCAAGACATTTAAGCCTGATTTTGATGACAATGTTTTTTCTTTGCTGCTCAAAGCAAACTGACAAATAGAGGATGAGACATAGGATGGGATAGAAAGGGGATATCCTCCTCTCCACATTGTTTTGAAGTAAATACAATCACAGACAGGACATTAGTCGAACAGCTCGGGGCCGTCACTGCTGAAATCGCCTTTGTGTGTAGTCATCTTGTTTTACATTAATGCAGCAGATAATTGTGTCTGCAGTGTTGTATCACAAAGCCGCAGCCTCTCCCAGCTGATTGGTTACCAGAGGTATCCCTTTAACGTAAACAGCGACATCTCGCTGAAACCACAGACGCTCTGTGGTTTCAGTGAGATGTTGGCGCCTCTGACTGCACCAGCTCCTGCTTTTGTAGCGGCTGTTTTGAACTCAGGTTTGTTTGTCAGTGTGTCAGTGGGATGTTTGATGCAGTTCTGCTTTTGTGATGGTTGACTGCAGTGCTTTTCAAACCAGGAATGAGGACCAGGCCTGTTTCCAGTGGGCATCCATATGGGAGGGTTCCTGGTAAATTTGAGTAATCCTGCTCTACCGTGACTTACACTCGGGGAATTGAACCTCTAAATCTGCCAATGCCACGCTCTACCTACTGAGCTACATACCACAGCTTTATGTCTCGCTCACACAAAGAAAAAAAATCACATTTACAGACGAACAGAAAACACAAAACAAAAGACGCCCAAACCCAAATCCTGATATACATTGCAGGGCTGAATCTGTGTTTGCTGTAGTGTTTAGTCTGTGACATTTGTGTCAGTGAAATATTTGTAGAGACAACCAAAAGAAACATTTTTCTCCTCCTGCAACAACAATAGAGAGAGTTTTTATTTATTTATTTATGAGATTCTATCAAAAGATGTGGGCAAGGAGACAAGTTGGCACATTTTACAGCAACAAGCTTTTCCTCCCGACAACAGGAGACATTCCTCGTGTTGAGCTCGAAAGGGCGGCATTTAGATGTCAAACCTTTCAAATGATTTTTAAAGTTTTCTGAAAACATTTTATACCAATGTCTTGTCAGTGATGGAAGTGTTTCCAAATGCATCTATCAGATGGAAGGAAACAGTGATAATTTCTGCAACAAATGAAACCTGTAAGGCTGCCTTTGCACAAAAAATGATTACATGCGCATGCAATATGACAGATTTCTGTCCCCAAGTAGCCATGCCACTGTCGCATATATATTTGTTTCATATTAAGACAGATAAACATAACTCCTTGTGACAAGACATAGAGCGAGCTGTAATTGGATTACATGGTGTAGTCATGTAAGCATACCCATATCAACTCCTTTAGCATGTAAACACATACAGCAACCCACTTCCAAAATTCAGACTTTCTTTGATCAGGCTTCAAAGGATTATCCACTCGCAGTCTCCATGTAATCGTATTCAGGGATAAAGCATGCTTTGGTGTAATATACTGGTTTTGTAGTTTGACCGGAACGTAATGTTTAGCATGTTGCCGCCAGCTGGTCCTGTCCCATCCTCGCCACAAGTAGACCAAAGTTGAGCTGAGGTTGGTGAAGCAGAAGAGAAGATGCCTTCCTCCTCTCTTGATCTTCATATTTCTTCCCTTTCAGTCTCCCTCCTTCCCGCAGACATCCGTCACATCTCCCAGCCATCCTTCTCGCCTGAATAACTGATGACTAAGCAAATTTGGTGTCTGTGCAACTCGTAAGACTCAGCTTTGAAAGCTTTAAAAGGAATCCTCATTAGACAGTTTTACAGGAAATATCAGAAAGTATGAAGGGCTGTATGATGGAAAAGAGCTTACATACTGGACCTTGTAGCATCATTCATTCAATTTCCTGAAGTGGTTGTATACTGTCAGCGGAGATTTGATGAAAAATGTGAAATCTGCTTGAAAAAGTTATTTGCAGCTTAGAAATAAATGGTTCTAAAGGTGAAGCAAACTACATGACAACCTTTTCTCATGGTTTTCAAGAAAACATTGATTATGGACAGATATGTGCATAAAATTTAGAAAAGCGACTGAAACATCCAAAAACTTTAAGAACATAACTTGCTGAAGTGCACCGAAATTGAGTGCAATTAGTAGTTCTGAGAAGAGTCATTTTAGTCAGTTTTGATGCTCTCCACATGGATTTTATATGAATTTGTCTTAGCTTATACTCAAAATGTCTTGGGTTTCGCACCTGAAATCAAGTACATATTTGATTTTGGGGTTTCCTAAATCTAAAGATGACAAAATGCTGCAATATCTCCAGTCCTGAACAAAATCAGTGGTCCTTCATTCCACAGCTAGATGTTCATAGATGGTCTTTTACCTGGTATTGCATCTAAAGACAACCTGGGATGACATTTACTTCCATCATACAGTGTGTCTGTCTTAACATCTAAGAGGAAGTCAGCATGAAAGGACACACTGATCAATGGGACACTTACATTTTGAAGGTTTTACTGAATATATATCAATACCACTTTGCGTCATCCTGGTCATTAGCGTAGCCTCAGTGATTATTAACCATCACAGCACAGGTTGAGAATGTGTTCTGATGATGCTTTATTCTTCTATATTTCCCTACATTGAAGCCTGAGACAGTAAATACTATCATCGCACAGCCTGCCAAGCTGCATACAGGCTGTGTGTGGCTGTTGACAGTTATCACAGTGCGGACATATGTGTTATCTTGTCAGATTTATTTCATTTGTAAGTGTACATCTATTTCTCACATTCAGGTTGCAACACTTTAAAGAAAAAGCCGGAATCAAGAAGAGAAGACCTGATCAAATCAAATCAAATCAAATCAAATCAAATCAAATCAAAAGTTATCTCATGACACTTTACATATAGAGCTGGTGGAAACCAGACTCTCATTAACTGACTCATTAACTCATTGACGGAGTTAATAAGGTAGCATGTCACATTGGTTCACCCATGATCCCTTGCAGATGGCTGTCACCACTCTTGCTCTTACAGCTCCTCCTCTTTGATCCAAATATGGTCACTTCTGGTTCAATAATATGCTGAATACAACTATATGTGCAAACATCTATTACGCAGCTGAGACTACCTGGTGGTTCTTTAATATAAGATTTAAAGTCAGAGGTGTGGTCTGCATTTTCAGCATCACAAACTGCAGTTTTTGATGAGTTTTACCTCTGTCTCTTCCCTAGCTCCTCCCTCTTTACCAAATACACTTCTGGCTCCAAAAACCAAGATGGTGATGGCCAAAACACTGAAAGTCCAGTCCACCAACAAATGTGTGACATTTTAGAACCTGCATGTCCAGTTCTTTCAAAATACTATTGTTTCTGCCGTCTAAACACAAAAGGTTACAACTGCAGCATCTGTCCATAATAGGCTTTTAGTGGTTAAAGCCATGTCCACAGTTACACCTTTTGAAGACGCACTTTCAAGTCAGCGTCTTATTTTACAGCATTTTCCTCTGAAACTCCCTTAGAAGTAACAACTCTGTTTGTGCAGGAACAAAAAAGCTCTCACAAAAAATGTATCTCTCCTAGGTAGATGAGCGATGCCCATTCTCCTTCACCACAGACTGAACAGACAGGGGTTGTCAAGGCAACAGGCTGCACCTGTAAGAGGGATGTGACTTTTTCTCCCAGGTATCACATCCTGGGCAGATTCCATCCCTTCACTTGACTCTCCGTTGACTCAAAGCAGCATATGACTTTCATCGCACATTTTTTTTTTTCAAATCTGTAAAACCTCAGTGATATCCTAATTATCATTAATCCATTAGTCTTTCTGTGCTTACACACCCGACTCACTTCCCTCACAGTGAACAACTCTGAAAATGACTCCATCATTAACACAGTCCACTTGTTTACATAACAAACCGAAACGTCATGTAGGCTTTTTTGGAAATTTTGTCGAGAAGTGCATTATGGGAATGGGAATTCCACGCAGCAGCAGTTTTCTGTCTCTTTGTGAGTGCTGAACCTAAATGTCACCTTTACCTCCATTCACCAACTATACTCATTCTTTAAAACAATTAGTGGATTAGTGATAATTAAGCTATCAATGGGATTTTACAAATTTGAAAAAAACATTTGTGATGAAAGTCATACACTGCTTTAATAACCAACTTTCACATCCTTACCTTTACTATAGACTGTTTTTACACGACTCCATATTCAGCTTTAAACTGTGTGTGTGTGTGTGTGTGTGTGTGTGTGTGTGTGTGTGTGTGTGTGTGTGTGTGTGTGTGTGTGTGTCTTATATAGAAGAAAAGAGAAAAAATGACCTGACTGAAACATGACGGTTCTCTGTTGTCTAGCAGAATGAATAATGTCCATGTTTATGAACGATTTCAAACATTTCTCGATACATGTTTTCACTGCTCATGTATCATACAGCCTTTTAAACAACTTTCTCAGAAAATATGCTATTTTATTTACAACATGATTTTTATGGTTAGGTTTAATACTAACATGTGGTTGGGGTTAAGGACATTTAATTAAGCAAAACTGTTGCCTATTGAGTTGAAATGAAATATTTTTACTTCCTCTCATGAAATGATTGTGGCAATGTGAGTTACAGTTACATTTCTAGATGAAATGTAACTGGGACCCAATACGTTAAAAAGGCATTAATGACGTGTATTAATAGGAATAAAAAGAGGAATGCATCAGAAAACAAAATTATTCCAACTTCATGGGCAACAGTGTATGTGATTTTAAAAAATGACTTTATTTTGTGATATTTATACCACATCTTTTCCTGAAGACTGGATTTTGTCCACCCACCATACCAGGGGTCAGCAACCCTGGTCCTAGAGAGCCACTATCCTGCATGTTTTAGATGTTTTCCTCTTCCAGCACACCTGACGGTCATTATCAGGCTTCTGCAGAGCTTGACGATAGGATATCATTTGAATCAGGTGTGTTGGAAGAGGACTACATCTAAAACCAGCGGGATAGTGGCTCTCTAGGACCAGGGTGGCTGCCCCCTGCACTAGACCATTAGTAAAACCATTCTGTCAATAGTAGAATAATGATGCATTTTAATGTGACCTTAGCTAATTTTTTTTTTTTTTTTTTTGATCTAAAGGAGATGTGAAGTGAAGAAATAAACCCTCTTGGCCACTGAAGAAAGGGAAAAAAAATTCTGGTAACTGGGTCAGTGAAAACACATACTGAAAAATGCTGTGATGAAACTTAATTTCAGTTAATGTTAAAAAAAATATGTGCAAAAATTGACATTATTTTTGTTTGGATACTGATATAAAGCCTTAACCCAGATGATCAAGCCAGACACAAATAATGACCAAATAGGATTAGGGAATTGTTGAAAATGAAATCTTCTGGTGCATGGCTTTCAGTAAAGATTTTGTGACAGATGCTTTATTTCCTACATTTTGGTTGCATTTTAGTGCACTACTTTGTTTAATTTCTGCATTATTTTATGGTCAAAGTGCCATTATTTATGTAGAGACAAACATAAAATTCAGACATCAAGTGAATATTGAAACTATAATAGTATATAATGTACTAAGGCAATGGTGTTCTGTGTTGTTTTATGTAATGGGCCTCAAAGAAAAACACTTTTGCATTCTTATCTGAAGTTTCTTGTACTTTTTCTCGCATGATCATCTCATTTTTGCCTGCCACACAACATTCAGAAAACATTCAGTAAATGTTTATATTTTCAGAAATCTGTGTAACTGATATGCTTAAACTTGAAGAATTCCATCTATGTCAAACTAAATGTCAACAAATTATGAACTCTAAGGTTTTCAAGTGAGGAAACACACAGTCATTTAGTGAACAACATACAATAAATTAATAACACATGACTCCTTTAACTGGTCTGGGTTACTTGTAAATTGTATTCATACCTCAAAGAAAACTGAAAACATGAAAAATGTTGCATTCAGTCATAATCCCACAGATGGTTCACCTCTGTGATGAACTGGTGACATATCCAGGGTGTACTCCGCCTTCGCCCATAAGTAGCTGGGATGGGCTCCAGTGAACCCTGTGACCCTCGTGAGGATAAAGCGGGTTTAGATAGTGAATGAATGAATGAATAAAAAATGTTGCTGCATGTGGCAAGATCTCCTAAATCACTGCTATGTGGTGTTTAAAACAAAAGCGGTTTTTGCATGAGACCCACTGTTGCTATGATTAATATAACAGTGGATTCAAAATGACCTATGCTTTTTCATGCTTTTATTTGGGAGGAGCACATGCATGTGTTCTGAGTTGGACGAATCCACTGCATCTCCTCTGAAATCTACACTTACATGCACACAGAGGTCGCCTGCAAAAGGAGACGTCACATTATGCTAAACAAAGCCTGGAGGTGCAGACACATCTGGATCTATTTTAGATAAGGATTGTTGGGCCTGATTAAAATTGTAAAATGTCTTCTTGTTTTGAGGTATGTGGACAAGTATTGCTTTTATTACGTGCATAAATCACAGCTTCAATATGGAGACAATGTGAAGGACCACATAAATCAGGAAAATATTTACAGGTAAGACTTGTTTTAAGGTTAAAGCTAGGATTAAGGTAAGTCTCAATATCCAGAAAATTAACATAATTCAATTAAAGTCACTTAAATAAATACAAACATAACATAAGTGTGTTCTTGCAGGGTATTAACCCATGAGGCGTAGGGAGGATTGACGTCACTATGGAATTTCCCTCCTGTGTGTTCTCTCTCTCTTTCCCCTCTCACCCGGTCATGTCTCATATGGACATGATCACCTATGAATGGCGATCTGACCCCCTCCATCCATCCTCCTACAATAATAAAACTACATGAACCTGTGACGAATTTACACTCGGGTAAAAAAAGGAAAAAAAATGAGCATAACAGAGGATGTCCTCAAGCTCACATCTGATCCCATGTCAGAGATCAAGGTGAAGGAGATCAGAGCTTTCCTCACACCACCTCCCAACGTGTAACATTTGACAGATTGGATCGTTTTACACCGAGGAACAGAGCTGACCTCCGACACATGGAATCTGATAAGTGTGTTAGAACTGAACTGAATTGTATAAATCTTTTGTTTTCAGTATCATATATACACCCAGTTTTATAGTTACCTGCTAAATCCCTCTTAAATCATGTACCTGACCCACTTTGAGCTTACATCTGCAAATAATCCCTCTCCTTTTATAGCCACGAAGGAAGATTTTATCTTCCGAATACATGTCACTGTGTTTTAGCTTACTTTAAAACCCACAGCCCATAGCGCTTTGATGCCTGATTGTCTCAAACGTACTTGCTATTTGCATTTAACATAATTACATTATTTTTTAAAAAAGAAAAAGTGAACTTTGTCTTATGACAGAACAAAAGCGTGTCATCCTTTCATAAATGTCTTTCCGCTTCTTCTTTTGATTTATACCTTCAGAAAAGGAAAAATGATAATAAAAAATCTCTTGCTTATTGTCATCTCAAGTAACAATATTTTAGCTCAATGTTCCTTTTTTAATTCAATAAATATCAATCTAATGCACAGTTTCCTCAAGAGAGCAGCCACAGAAACATCAGACAACACAGATCACAAACAAATTAAATATAGTTGAGTGTTTATTTTTATTCTACACTTACAAAAATGTCAGGTAATAAAAAGTAGTTTTTATACACCATAAAAACAATATATAAAACATTGTGTTCCCCATCAAAATTCACTTACAATATTTTTTTAAAGAATAAAGGCACATGTTGCTTTCTCAAAGACCCTTGCTGTATTTACATGAGAAGATTATTCTAACTATGTGCGGTTGCTATTTTCTATTGGTTTGAGTGGTTTTATGTCAACACCCATCAGTGTATCTGTACATGGGAATAATCACACATGAACACAAACAGAAACATCACATTGTCACTCAGGCAGCTGCTCAAATGCTACTCTTTTGCTTGTAGAAAAAAATCGACCCAAAGTTCCTTTTTACAGCATTAAAGAGAGCCTGTGTCAGATTTTCTAAATACAGTATTTTAGGCAAGAAAAAAAAAAATTAACGAGGTGAGGCCAGAGAAGAATACCTATTAGGCACATTTTTTTTCTATATACATTGTTCAACACATTTCACTTGAAGTACACACTCTCAACATTTAATATATGGTAGAAGATGCCACCTGGGATATGTAACATTGATCTCAGTATAGTTTAATTCAGTTAAAGGTTTGATCTTTCAACTCAGTGTATCTAAACATATGGGATTTAGATTTGCGTGACATGAATGTTGATTGAATGTATCCTCGATCACAGCCTGAGAAGTTTAGTTTATTTCTACCCTTAAAGTTCAAAGTGATTCTTTGAAAAGGAATAAAAATGACACACATGCTCTTATTCAGCCATTGACAAACAACAATTGCAAACAAACATGGCACTTTGTAAAATATTAAATACCTAAACAAAAAAGTTGAGAAAATAAATCATTTATGGCATCAGTGTTATGAAACGAAGTTTGGAGACGTGCAACAACTGAAAGAGAGAAGAAGACCCCAAAGTAGGTGGAAATCCAGCATGTTTAGGAGTGTTTAACTTGTTTCACATACAGTACATCCAAATTAACATTTAAATTTGTTGAGAGGCCATGAATTAAAAAAAAAAAAAAAAAAAGTAAATAAAAAAAGACAAATATGGCACTTTTAAGAAGTGTTCCCAGTCTGGACAAATTCTTCAAGATCCACTACAATGACATGGAAATGCTAATTTTAATTTTACATATAGCCTAATGTTCATCTGTTTCTCAGAATGACTCCCCTTATTGCTTTGGAAAAATATGTACAGTAAGCAGCAGCTCATTATGCGACATGATACCAGCTGTTTTCAATTAAACCCTAAATTAACTAACAAATGGGGCAATGAAAAGAAACAAAGGCAACCTCAGAAAACGCTGAAATAATTTTCTGACAATCTTCTATGTGACTCGAAACGTGGCAGCCAACAAGGTAAAACATCTTTTTTTTTTGGTCAGGAGTTTTCTTCATCTTGAAATAAAGGCTACAATTGACGCAATCTCCCTGTTTAGAGGAACCTTTAACACCCACCAGGTTGAACGTTGAATACAGAATCTGCAAGATGCGGCCTTCAAAATGATGACTAACAACATGCATACTGGACTTAAGAGTTCTTCTGGTTATGCTAAGGTAACGTTTCCTAAAAAAGACTGGCTGTTATAAGGTAACCATCACTCTATATATGTGTCTTTATTCTCTTTTTGACAAAAGAACAGTTTGTCACAACAGGGAGTTCAAGTGGCCACGGTTAGAATGAGCGCTATGTTAGCTTTAGCGCCTTTATAGCCTGCAGTTTCACTACAAGTCCAGGTCTCTGTAGTCTCTTCTACATTAAGTGAAGTTAATACAATATTTATGTTTTACATAGGGTTGTCAAAATTAATGCATTAACGTAGATTAATCCAACATCATATTAATCTGATTAAAAATATTAATGCCATTAACTCATCTGCAGTGTAGAATGACTCTGAACGTCTCTGCCAACGCATTTCAGGCAGTTCGTCCAAGTAGAGTTACTGTCGTGCATGAACAAATGGGCAGTTGATCCAGTGGTGACAAGCAGCAGAACCAATCCATAAATGTGGAGGACACTAAACAGCACAGTGGCCCTCTGGACGGAAATATGAGGACAAAAAAAAAAAACAAGATGGAACAGTTGTGTCAAGTTGTTTTGTTTCAAGTTGTTTTGTTGAAACTGTGGAAGGTGTTTAATAAACACGTGAAGTGCAGATATATTCCCTTCTTTCAGTCTGCTTGCTAGTGCAAAATGAAATGTGATTAATATAGATTAAAAATGAATGATATTTAACAGTGATTAATTGAAATTAATCCACAGCAAACCTGCGATTAATCTGATTAAAAATTTTAATTGTTTGATAGCACTAGTTTTAAACAGTATTTGAGTAAAAAAAAAAAAAAAAAAAAAAAGGTCATGGACACAAGTATTTTCTATTGTTTTATAAATATTTAAGGATTTTTTTTTTGGGACCTATGTCACTAGCCATGCTAATGCTAAGCACAGGGTTGCTTTGCTAGCAGCAAATTTCAGTCGGTCAATTTGTTTCTGAAGTTGGGTATAAAATGAAACACATTTCTTTGTTCTATTTCTCCTCTTTACTTAATACACGTGGCTGCCTTTGTTAGATGTAGGTGCCAGTAAAATACCCGTTTGTCCTTTAACCTCAGTTATTTTAGCATTAGCAACATCCAAAATAATTCAGCTGCTTCTTGAAAATGCCAGTGTACCAGGATGTAAACACGGGTCAGTTGACAACATCTTTGATTTAAAGCAGCTGGAAAACTCATCACTGCTCTATATTGTTCTCTTCATCTTTCTTTCTTGTTTCCCCCCACCCCCACTCCCTCCACAGCTACAGCTTCAATTCACTCCTTTATCCTTTCCAAGGTTGTTTTCCAGGCCAGGCTAACAGGAAGTGAGCACAATGTGTTGGCTCATGGGAGAGATAACACGGACAGGAAGGGGCGGGCACAACCCCCCAGATGGACAGGAAGTTGACTTCACTGTTTGGTTTAGCTGATTAGGGGAGAGAGAAAAGACAGGAGATCAGGAGAACGAGACAGAAGACTGGGAGCGAGGTTGAAGGAACCGGCTGCTCTGAGTATATGTGAACCCGACAGGAAAGCATTGAGAGGGCTTCCAGCTATTGTATCCACCGTTTATCAAATGGCATGCCAAGCAGGCGAGTTTTAAGGAAACGAGTTCAAGTCCAAACAAAACAGAATAAATAGGAGAATAAATAAACTATATTCTCCAAACTCAAACAATGTTAAGTCTAAAAAACAAAGGGGACTGTCACTGTGAAGACATGTGGCTGACGGATACAATCATGGATGGAACTCATCCTGTGTCACCTGGACTGTGGTCATGTTTTACTTCTTGGCAAACAATACACAGCTATTCAGAGTGGTGACCTTTTAATGCCATGATTGTCTAACTGCAGAAGATTTATCTCTTGGACATTTATTTATACAATAGGCCAAAAGGTCTACACTTAAGTAAATGGTGGTGAGTCTGATAAATAGAAGGTCAGGGGTCAAACGGCCCATGGCAGGGGTTGTTCCTGATTACTTAAAGAGCACATTAACAGCATATCCTCTGGATGGTGCACCATCGACTGGGATCTTTTATCTAGATTATACCAAGCCCCTGTGTGAAATTAGCCTAGTATTGGTCAGAGTGCTCACAGTAGAGATAAAACAACCTGAAAATTAAGTTAAAAAGCATCAGACTCTGCAACGGCATTGGCCCAGATTTTCAGGATTGTCAGCTCTCCCCTTTATATGAATGAATTTTAAAATATAAACCTCAAAGAGTCTGTATATTGTTAAATTAATGCACAAAAACACACTTCAGGGTTTTTGTTTTGATAATGAGAAGCCAGGGGG
>JAPQRP010000009.1:28333818-28351073 GCA_037367295.1 Apogon hyalosoma | reverse complement strand
GCCACCCCACCCACCCTACCCTACAACAAAAAACAAAATACCTTCATTAGAGCCAGTGTTTAATTGATTTTTTTTTTAGCATCACTGGTCAAAAAGTCCATAATTTCTCTTCTGCATATTGTAATTCAGGTGCTGTGAGATGAGACTTCCACATCTACACCTTGCTCATGTTTTCAGGCTACAAAAAAAGTTGCCCCATGATGTTCTGATTTGGGGGTTATCATGTGTTTTCAGACAGGTCGGTAAATGTGTGACTGACAGCTGTAATAACTGATCAGATTCTGTTAAATGTGACCTGGGTGTGACTCTACTGTACTGATGAGATTCATGTATATTTATAATTAGGCCTTTGATTTGGACCGAGAGGAGAGAGCTGCAGAAAGAAAGTGTGTATTCTGAAATTCTGATGTTTTTTTTTCTGATTTTGGCACCTGCGTGTAAGGGGGGAAAAATGTTTTTGAGAAACATTAGAAAAGGAAAAACTGTAGATTAACATGTAGGTAGAATGTGAAGTTCATTCTAAGGTAACTAAACAAAAATAATTCTCATATTAGCGTGATTATTTACTAAAACCTCATGATGAATATTATATCCCATTTTGGTAAGTAGATCCTCCTGAATCTGCCTAAATCTTAGACACTGGACCTTTAAGAATCAATTAACAAATCAAATATTCAACCCAAACAGAAGCTGTAGCCCAGTGTTTTTCAACCTTGGGGTTGTGACCCCATGTGGGGTCACCTGGAATTCAAATGGAGTCACCTGAAATTTCTAGTAACTGATAAAATAATAATAATAATACATATTTTTAATGATTCAGTATATATATATTTCATTATAATTAAAACACCACACACTTTTCCTAATAAATATCAAATTCAAATAAAATGCAGGATATAATATCTGAGAGGGCATATTTTGATTGACCCGATCATGTGACCGCATATGTTACTATGCTTCAACCTGCCCAGACACAGTCACAGTCAGAAAACCAGACCGAACAGAGAATGGAAAGATTTCTTCGCCTGCCTGGCCCCGCTAAGACATCTCCAAGAGAAACTGACAAGCACACACCAAAAAGCTGCATTATATACATTATATAGCCTAAATGTCTAAAATTAATGTTTATTTGCAACATAGTATAGCAAACTTTTACATGATCTAAAACAAATTAATTTTAGAAAAAAAATGTCTCGGGTTTTATGGTCTGGGGTCACCAGAAATTTGTGATGTTAAAATGGGGTTATAAGCCAAAAAAGGTTGAGAACCACTGTTGTAGCCTTTTTTTTTATATATATAGAATGCACATATCAGGTTTGTGTTAAAAATAAACAAATTCATGAAAATTGCTAAAACCTGGGATCAAAATGCATGGAAAATGTTTCTAGGGTTGTTAAAGGATCATAGCTCTGTTTCAGTTCGTCCACATATTGAATCATATCGTTTCTGACCTGATAGTAGCTGAAAAGGATGAGAGGTTAAAGTTATTCATGCCACCTAAGAGCCATCGGCTGTCCAACAAGCTGCTTTTGCGACTGTGCGTTTCCTGAGTTATCTGAATGACTTTTGTTCTAGTAGACCTCGGAGAGTTGGGCTTTCATCTCAACAATAACTGCGATGAGAGGTTCTGTCAAATAAAAGCTGTGAACTCTCTGTAATTCTGTCTGAGCTGCAGCAGTGCCATTTCCTCTGTCTGTCTGGCTATTGTCTTTTCTCTCCTTAGAGCAAAATAAAAAAGTCTGGGAACGCGGGCACTGACAAAATGATTCCTCATTCATATCAGATGCCCAGACACAACAGATACAAAGGTATAAAATGTTTTTAAGAGCTTTTCCACAGTTAAACTTTCCTTAAAGATGGCATTTTTAAGTATTTCAGATGAAGAAAACACACATTTGCCTGTGATCAAACACTTCCAACCCCTTTGACTTAAACCTCTTGTGGCTGTTCAAAGTTTTTCACCTCAAACAATAAAATCCCTCAAGTGATCATATTTACAAATCAAATCATCAGCTTCGGATCAAAAATAAAATCAGTGCCGTGTTTGTGGCCCTTTGGTTAAACAAAAGAAAAAAAGGAAAAACACATCAAAGATATGAAAGATTACAGGCTGTCAATTCCAAGAGTAACAAGACAGACAAAAGAAAGAAAAATATGGTTTTAAAAACTGAAAATAAGGAATGAATAGGTTTGACGTGCACCATTTTGCATCCCCAGGAGGACTGAAATGAACAAATTGATATTTTCCTTCTATATCAAAGCTTAAGATATCCAGTTTCCCTTTGTGATTAATAGTGTTGTGTTTTGTCTGTTTTCTTATACTGTCAGTCCATGATTAGAAATATAGCACATATGCATTATTTGCAATGCATAAACAACTACATAGGAAGCGGGGGGTGCAAAATGATGCTTTATGTAGTAGATCACACATAAAGTATATTAATAACTCGTCAATATCGCTGGCCAGCAGTGACCCGATTAACCCACTGATTATCCAAGACGGATTGCAGTAAAGGGTGCTTTGTGTAACCCAATCTAGTACAAGGGTTGTGTTGTTACTCTTCTTCTCTGTGTTGGAACAAAAAACGCCAAAACAACACAGAATCCACACTGTCACCAACTTTCATCTCCTCTCTCATTTGTAAATCAGTCACTTCTAGCTTCCTCTTGTGGCGTCATGTTTCGCTGTTAGTTTAGAAATCTTCCCAGCATTGACTTAGAGGAAGGAAAGAGTGTAATGGCATCAGAAAAAGAGACACACACACACACACACACACCCTTTGATTCAACAGGATGGAGCTTCCTCAAGTCTGATGAGGCTCTAATTGGGAGTGAACAGATTGGAGAGACTTGACAAACTAACAAACTCACTGAACTACACCCAATAACAAAAGTTAGTTGTTGTTACACTGGAAACAAGAGTGCCCTGATTGTATTTTCAGAAGCTAAATTAGTCTTTGGAGATCGATGTTGTCATGTTGCATCTTTGTATTTGAATATGTGTGTGTCCTGCATGCTTTTTGGCAGTGTGCGAGTGGATTTTTATGGCTATTTTCAACCACTGATGCACAGCGTGTTTGTGTGTGTGATTGTATTTTGGCATCATGTATGCTTATCTGCAGATGCTCTCCATCAGTATTGATGGTAGTAATCAGGTCTGTCCACGCCGTACAGCTCGGCCAGGGTCCTGAACCTCGGTCCCCAGTCGTTCAGGAAGTCGTAATCCAAGTTTGAACCAGTGGAGGAGCTATCCAAAGAGCTGAGGCTTCCAGCTAAAGACTCAGGACCCTCATAGCCGTAGATGTGCAGAGTGTCATACGGGAAGCCGTCTCTGTCATGGTCTGCCTCATCTTTCTTCACCTCGATCATGGCGGCCATGTCGCCCTTACATGCAGTGGGCTGAGCATGGTGGGTGGGCTTCTGGACCATGGCATAGAGAGATGGGTGGGGGTGGTGGTCTGGGTGGCGCAGCAGGGAGCCATCATGGCAAGCAGAGGTAAGGATGGAGACATCATACCTGCAGAGAAAAACATTTGTAAATTCATGTTTGTCTTTTGTCACATTTAGTTTTACTCATGAAACACAATGTGTGCAAACTTGAGTTCTGATAAAACATAATAAATGAATTTCCACATAGAGAAATAAAGTTGCAAAGCAAATCCTAATTACATATTTGTACAAACATATATAGGATATATATTGTATCACAGAGCACACAAAACTGGGAACATTCTGGCATCTTTAAATGCAAAGTGCGTAATTACAACCATTAGCTGTATTTCCATCTAGATAGTACTAAAAAAACCTACAGTACTTGATATTGTGAAATACTGTGAAATCATGGGAATTTTTATCAGCTTAAAATCTTTCTGATGTGAACCTGGCAGAGGTAATGCATACATATAGATTTTGTGTAATTTTATTAAAATGAATGCAAACCTATTTGACTGTGTTTGACTACATATTCATCAGGTAATACTGAGTCACTTGGATAGTTTTTTTGGAGCCTTTTTTTTTTTTTTAGTTCCATTCGATCCTGTCGTTGATGAGCACTCTTATTTTATGCACTTTTCTTCTTGTGACCCAGTGCAGCACTCACTAGTGACATTTTTTTCTTAATTATCTACATAGTTCTTCAGAAGATAGACTTGTGAGAATCTGCGTTTCTATTAACTACCAGTATTTTTAGTATTTTCATCAAAAACATACATTTTCTGACTGCCACTACATTATAATATTCTTTGCCCTGAATAAAGCATCATAACAGCATATGCTGCAGTTAATATGCTTAGTATGCTAAGGATTACGTATGGTTTTACAATATTTCAAGTACAATAAGATAAGATTTAGATTAAACTTTAATATGTCCTTCTGCCTAAACTGGGTCAACTGATTATTAGATACAGAGGAGTAAATAAATATGGGAAATATATATACCGAGGAGCGTTTTCAAAAGAACGATTAATAAAAGGATTAGAAGAAAATATATGAAAATGAAAAAAATCATATTGTCAAAGTCAATCCATTACTTTTTAATAATGTAAATTTTACAGATTACTATCTAGAGGAAGAATATTTAAATGAAAAGTTCAATTTCTCACATTTGCAATGTTTTATAACACAGAGTACAGTCCAGATCAGAGTACCTCCTAGCTGAGTGAATTCTCATTATAGGTACTGATGTAATGTTGTGGAAGTAATTACAAAAGAGCGTCTTTGATCGTGCAGGTCATGTTAGTAATGTAAATGTTTTTTCTTGTCCATTTACCCATTAGTGTCCATCTCTCCTCCTCCCTCCTCATCGTATGTGACCAGCTGTTCGTGGATCTCTCCGCTGTTCTTCATACTCGCCAGTGAGTCCTTCTGGTAGCGTTTCCTCATCACAAACAGAATCACTATGACTGGAAGTAACAGCAGAGGAGAGAATGTCAAGCTGATAGTCAGGCAGAGTATAAATCCTCTTTTTGCACTAGAAGTTAACACACTCTTTACAGACAAAAGGCAGTGAGTGGCAGCTAAGAGTCAGCTGCAAATCTAATCAGATGCCGCAGGTACTTTGGGAAATGAAGTAAATCACTCCCTGAGAGAGATAAAAAATGTAACAAATGCATGACTTTATACCTGTTGGACAAAAACATTTTGTCATAAAAAGAGGCAGAAATATAGCAGCAGACTGGCCTGCCAGCTTTTCCAATTGAGTAACAGTCCCATAAAATTAGGCCAGAAAAACCACAACAGAATTATAATGGGGGCAGAAACCAAGTGAGGAAAGTAGAACAGTAATGAGCAAAAGAGACTGGAAAACAAGTATGAATGAGGGGAGAAAATGAGGAGCGGATGGTTTAAGGTGTCTGAGATGTTTGCCCCAAGCATGAAAATCTCAAATGAATCTGCTCAACCAGAAACAGACGCAAACTCTGCAGAAACTGAGAGAAAAAGAAAAAGACGGGAGCATAAGAAACAGGAGGAAAGGTTTAGTGAATGCAAGAGGAGAGGTGGAAGGACATAGTGGAGAGGAGGAAAGAAAGAAAGGAAGGTTATAGCGGACAGATGATGGAAAATAAACAACTGTGAGAGGAGAGGAAACAGAGAAAAAAGAAAGGAGGCAGGAAGACAGTAAAGAAATGCAAGATAGGAGATAGATCTTTATTATATAAAACCTGAAGCTTTGTGAACCTTACTTCATTAACACATTCTGTAAAAGTCACATATCCAGCAGAGTGTAAGAGTGATAAAAGTGTTATATTTTGCCATTAAAAAAGCATCAAGTCACAAACAAACAGTTGGAAAGTTTCGTATATTGCTTTAGAAATCAATTAACCATGTGTCATGAGGTAATGAATGAACAGACTCGTGTACGGTGATGAAGGGAGAAATAGGTTTTAATAAACAGAAAACTAACAAAAACCCAAATGGAGCTGGAGTCAGAGTCCGTAGGGTGAAGTGGAACAGGATGGGTGGTGCAGGTCCAGGTCATGGCAATAAGGTGAAGCTTTGGCAATAGTCTAGCACTGCACTGGAGCAGTAATAGGCTCCTAATGGAGATCTGGTCCAGGGGCGGTGCCAGCAGGTGAAGCAGACAATCAGTCTGAGGGAGGGGTCAGCGGTGACACAGGAGGCACCGTTACAAGTAGCAGAAGATTTTAGCCAATCACAGGCCTTTTTAGTGAGGGGGTGGGTTATAAAAACATATGACTGACAGCTATTGCATCCAATCGCTGTAAAGAGTCTCTCAGTTATCCACTGATATCATTTCGTGGTAAAAATGGTGCTCCATGTCAAGTTTGCACCACAAACAAAAATCTGCCAACTGGATTTACAATATCAGACGGTCTTATTCAAATCCACCATCCATCTCCACCCACACCCTACACTGACAAATTCTGTTTCCATGCAACAAAATCAAAGCACAGGTTATATCTGTAGAAAAATGTAATGTGGGCTGCCTTGGGTGTATTGAAAACATTACAATATTAGTTAATTAGATGCGTATGAACACAATTACTGTAAGACAAGGAGGGCTCATATCATGTTCAAACAAAAACTGCTCCAAAATGCATTTTTTGACCACTTCCTCCAGACTCAGTATGGTTATCGTGTACAATTGATGTTCACTTCCTCCACTGATGCTCACAGACTGTAGGGGAAATAAATCCTTTACAGCTGCACAGTACAGGTTTGACATCGTCTTTACAGAGACATTAAATATAGACTTGTATGAAAGCCAACCTGATCAAACCTCACAGTGTCTTTGTTGTCTAAACTTGCTGAAACAATATGTAAAAAGAAACTTGAGTTTACCATTTTCTCGCTCATGTCCTGTGTTTGAACCTCACAGAGGAAGAACAAGGACAAGGAGGCAGGAGAAGGGAAGAGAATGAATGAAAGGAAAGAAGAATCACACAAGGAGAAATCAAATGAGAAAGCTGACAAGGAGGGAAGGAGGAGAGGAAGGATACTTCTGACATTAGTTTAGGCCCCGAGCTTCAGTCCTGATATGAACCTCCCTCCCTCTCAGCGGACGGGCAGCATTAGCCATGCCTTTTAGTTTAGGGTGAGCGGGACTAATTTAAGTTTGCATGGGAAACCAACAGATTAATCTTTTACAACACATGCTCTGCAGTTTAATAAGCTCTTGAGATATCAGACTTAGAGGGGACAAGAAAAGGGAGGAAAAAAAGAAAAAGTGGAAGACCTTTCTTTGTGGAAGGAAACGACTGAGAGAAATGTCTTTTTTCGTCTGTCAAACCCGACTTCTTGTGAGAAAATGCGTTTGTGAATGGGGAGAGCGGTAAATTGCTTTGGGACCTGGCAGATAATGACAAGTGCATTAAATAGTTAATCTGGCCTGCGTTGGAGGTGTTTGATAAAGGGAAAGAGAGACAGAAAGGAGCATGTAGGGAAAGAGAGAGAGAGGGACCCAGAGGGAAAGAGAAAAACGAAGATGAAGAAAAAAGTGAAGGGGAACAAGGAGAGAAGGGGAGATAGTGAAGGAGTGTATTAATAGTTAATAGGTTGAGTGTTTGGTGGTATTTGATAAGCAGACGGCACCTAAAGAGCTGATAAACTCTCCTCATTACCACTCCTATTCTTCGGCTGCTTTTCCCACATTTCTCCTCTTTGGCGTCTCTTCTTTAACCTCCTTCTGTCTCCCACTGTCTTATTCCACCTCACTTCTATGTCTTACTCGTCTGTCGTCTGTTTGCCTCCTTCACCCCCTCCACCTCCCATATCTAAGTCTAGATATACATTTTTTTTCATCTGTCACTCCTCCGCCTCCATCCCCCTTTATCTTAAAGTTCTCCTTTGCTTCTTCTTCTTCTTCCTCTTTCTTCCTCAGCACTTCTCATCCCAGATCGCTCTTGTTTGGCCAACTATCTCCAGCGTGACTCTCATCCGACATGACAAGTGTCTCTTTTTCCCCAGAAAAAAAAGGAGCAGGGGGCGAAGGTATCAAAGAGAATATTGAGCTCACAACCGCAGGCATTATTTCCACATCCGCTGCTGCATTATTCATAAAACCAACAACACCAGGAGGGGAAAAGTTCCCCGCAAAACACAAACCTTATTTATCGCAAAGCAAGGGCGAATGAATCTGTGCACACACCCCAATCACTCAACGCTGGCATTTTGCATCTATCATTGATGCAGTCTTCATGAATTAACCGAGCAAAAAAACAAAAACAAAAAAAGCCATCTAAATTGCAGAGACTCCCTCTTACCTTTTTGTTAACCATCAGCAATAAAATTATAATTTCTCATGAATGTGTTTGTTTTCTTTTCGCCATTTTCAGATTCAAACCTTTAAAACTTCATTATTTATTTGCACCTCTAAATAATCAGTGTTGAATCAAAAAGTGAATAATTTTGCAAACCCATTCTGTTTTGAAGAATTTTTACACAAAAGAGCAATAAACTAGTATGTTTTCTGAGGTATATAAAAGCAAAAGGAGAAAGGAAATACACTCTTTCCCATAAAGTTGGAATCATTTTGTTTTCAGACACATTTCTCTTTTTATTCCTCCTATTTATACACATCAGTAATCAGCTCTGACCAGCTCCCATGCTTACATGCTGAGTCCATTACACTTTGTCTATCAAGAATGAATCACTTTGTCACAATCATTTCTTGGTAAAATGTAAAATATTTCTTTCAAACTTCATGGGCAACAGTGGGGAAAAGATGCCAGAAAGAGAAAAGGAAAACAACAATGGGCTTCAACCTACCCAGGATGGTGAGTATGCAGAGCAGAATGGCTATCAGGACGTGAACACTGACTCCCATCCTGAGAGCGGCAGTTTTGCACTTAGTAGGAACCCGTCTGGCGTCGCACTGACAAGCCTGTAGAGGTGTAAGAAAACATCAATACACTTGAGTATCATGTTTTTGTTTTTTTTTTTTTGCAATACAGCACTAATTCTCAGTAGAGTACTAGTGCACTGCTACCGTCAGCATTAGAAACATAGCTAACTAGAAGGCTAACATGAGAATAGCTGAAATGATTAATAGATTCATTGGCTTGAACTGATTAAAGAAATTATTCAATTACAATTTTCCTGAATCAAAGCCTTGTTTCCTTAATTTCGCTGACGCTAAACATTGGTTCCAACACTTACTGTGACCCACATGACCCCAGAATCACCACAAAGTTGTAAGTTAGTTACATCTTAAGTTGTTAATAAGTTGTTTACAAATTTGCTGAAGACTGCAGTGCACATAGATGTCATTGACTTGCCTATTCAAATAATCATTTAATGAAATCAGATCCAAGAAAATAAATAATAGATTAATTGATTGCAAAATAATCAATAGCTGCAGCTCTAAACATTACATCTGTGTGTCTTTGTTAGTCCACTGAGTTGGGCAGGTTCAGGTTTTGACTTCCACATAGAGACTGTATATAAGTAAATGGAGCCACTGACACATTAACTATTGGGTTTTAGATTATTTTTTTTGGAATTTTAGCCGTTACCATCTTCATCAGGCAAAAGTGACTAAATCTGAACAAAACAGAGGAACTAAGAAAAGGGGTAATGGGCGAGCTAATGCTAAACACTAGCTTACTGACAGAGTAAAGGGGTGAACTTCATTAAACATTTCCCTGTCAAAATTCCTTTTTGGTCTTGATGGGGTCATTTTATTAGGTAAAAATATCTGAACTCACTGAACAGAAGCACACAGAGTCAGACAAAACAGGTGAGCGAGCTATCAATCAAAGGCTGACATGACAGACACTTTCTTTTGGCCCTAAAATCGTATTAATAAGGCAATAATTTACAAAAGTACCCACCCAAAAACATGTTAGAGACCGTAAATAAAGTGAATGACACTGGAGAAACGCCTAGAAAATATGCATTGACTCAGTATCTCTAGAGAGAATTTCCAAAGACTTTTATGGTAGCCAGACATCTGCAACCATCACCCCTTTGTTTAAAATCACAATTATTGTAATCGATCTTCAGCCATTTCAGTCATTTGATGCATTGCTATGACTAGCTTTAGCAACCTTGACTAGCAAGCAATATCACAGCAGATGGCTAAATCCAAAAGAATGAGACTCACTCCTGTAGAGCAGAGCAGGAGTGTGGGCTCCATTTGACTCCCACTGTAATGAAATACGATGAATGAAGAGCCACTTGGAAAATGTACCACACCGAAGTGAAAAGCATGGGGAAAACAACAAAATTAAGAGGACACTTAACATCTTAGCTAATTCTAATGGTTTAACTTGGAGCCCTCTCAACTCCCTCTGGAACAAGGTAACACACTGTCTGATAGATAACTGGAGTGGAAGACTCAAATGGCTGCTGTTTTAATGTTCAGATTGAGTCGCTGGATGTAAAGTATCATCATCGGTATAAGCTAGGTTTGATGATGGGGAGGTGCCCTGTTGTCAGTCAGAAAATCAGAAGGCCTGTTAGACAGAAAAGGGATAGGGTTACATTTATCAACTAAATCTATTTTCTGACTAACAGGCCTTCTGACAATAAGGTGAGCACCTGATGATGCTAATGCTAGCAGTGCAGCCTTCAGCTACCATAAGGCTGTTAACAGCATAAGGCTGTTCAGCTTAATGTTTCTTCCTTTTTTTTTTAAAGATTAAGATCCTTTATTGTCAGTATACAGTACGTTTTTATCACACGCTGAAATTCAACCTCTGTTTTTAACCCATCTGTAGAACATGCAGGAACACACCACAAACTAAGAACAGCGGACTTGCCATAGCTGGTGCCCTGGGAGCAAATGGGGGGGTTGAGTGCCTTGCTCAAGGGCCCATCAACCAACAAGTTTTTCTGCCAGTCCGTGGAATCAAGCCGGCAACCCTTCAGTCATGGGCCGATTCTCCAGCCCTCTGGGCCACAGCCCCCCCCCCCACAAAAAAAATTTCAATTACGTTTAGGTGCTTCCACTTAAACATAATTCAATTTTTTTGGCTTACTACAACTGAAAAGCATCAGAACGTAAATCAAACTGGTGCTCATTTTATAATAAATGTGCATAAACTACAAACTCATCTCCCGCATTACGCGGGTAACTGGCATATAAGTCCACATAAAGGCTCGGTCTGGTGATTAAAACTAAGTGCTTATCATATTAATATGTGTTTATTGTAAACATAAGTGTATACGATAAAAATAAACAGCCTTGTATTGATTTACATTCTGTTGCTTCTTTATGGCAGGCACCCCAGTAAGCACAAACATAATGGAAACTGTTGGTTGTTTCTGTATGTGTTTTTTATTGTTGCCTGAGCAAAGGTTGTTGAGTGTCCTTCAGAAGAAAAAAACCAAAAATCCCACTGTGTTCATTTTTGCATAAATTAATGAAAAACTAGGTGTTTCATGTGTTTCATCACTGCAAGGAATCTAGTGATGAAGAAAAAAAAAAAAAACGCCAAAAGAACAAGTCCTTGTATTTTGTCTCTGATGTATTTAACATTTCCACTTACAGCTCAGTACACCACGTACCTTTATTGCCAGGCGGGTGACGCTGGTCTGTATAGGTCGTCCTCCGTCACTGATGCGCACTTCCACACTGTAGTCTTTGGGGTCATCCAGATAGAATGGCCCCTGTTTAACCATGACATCTGCTGAATTGTCTGCACAGGGAAGCACAGAACACACATAATGAGTATAGAAAATACATCAACCCCCTTTGCTTCATAAATGTCCCTTTTCTTTCTGCAAAATCTATGTCTAATTTGTCTGACTCATAGCCTCTTCTCACTAAATTGGCTCTTATGTTCACCTGCTCAGTCTGTAAAGACTACAGAGTCTATTTATACAGCCAGTGTCTGTTCTATAGATGGAAACAAGATGAGATACAAAAGAGAGATGACAGTTTTTACCAGAGAGAGCATTTGGTGTTTGACTCAGATGATATCAGAAACAACATTTTGTTTATTTTTACTATCTTTATGTGTTATTCAAAGTTCTGCAAATAGTCAGATGGATGCATCAGATGATAACATTGTGAGTACAAAAATAATCTAATTCCTAACAGTTGCCAGAGAGGTTTGATTCACAGGTACAGGCTAATAGAAATGTAATGGGGAAAAAAACACCAGAAAGACAAAAGTGTGAAGCAGAACTGCAACAATGAAGTAATTTGTCAAATCCCTCAAGGCAGCAGTTTCCTGCAGAGCCGAAGGGGAGAGCTTTTCTCCACAATGTCCTGCCATTGGAGGAATTTGAGTGAACACAATGGCAGGAAGGACTCTGAGTACATTCAGATGTACCTAGACCTGCTGTAGTCTCTAGTTTGACTTGAGGATACAGACAAACTACTTAAAGCTGTACTTAAAAGGTATGGTTAAATGAAATATAATGATGTCTTGCTGATACATGCATATTTTAGACTCTAACTTGAATTTAGACTTGGGAAAGGACAGAGTCTCAGAACTACTTGAAGCAAATACTTGGTTTCTCGCTGGGCGTTAACATGTTATGCAAGTCATATAGTCCTTATATCAGGGGTGTCAAACATACAGCGCATGGGCTAAACTAGCCCATCAAATGATCTAATCTGGCACGTCTGATAAATTTATGAAATGTAAAAATCACACTGAAGATATTAACAATAAAGGATGTTGAAATCATTTTAGTTCATGTGTCACATACAGACCAATTCAATCTCAAGTGGCTCGGACCAGAAAAATACTATCAATAATCACTAAATAATGGCGGCTCCACATTTTTGCCTTTGAGTAAAAAAGTAAAATTACATGAAAAAAATTTACATTTACAAACTATCCTTTTGCAAAAAAATGTGAATAACCTGAACAAATATGAACAACCAAGTACTATTTTAATAATATTCTACCTGTTACTAAATGTTTTGTGGTTTTATAGAGCCACTGAGATCTGTAAGTTGTAATGCACATGTGTAAATGATTAACTGAGGCATAATTTTGTTAAAATTGCACTCAAATTTCTTAAGAAATGTCATGTTGCTCATGGTTGTTCATGTTATTTACATTCTTTAAAGGATGCTTTGTAGATGTACACATTTCCCTTAATGTCATTTTACTATTCTCTCTAAAACATAGAGAAAAGTTTGGAGTTGTCATTATTTATAGGTTAAGTTATTATTTTACAGGCTCACTCCATTTATCGATTGAAATGCATTTCAATCGATAAATGGAGCATTAAAAATTTTAAAATTAGTGAAACATCAATTTGAAGCCTTCTTGGGTAAAATAGTGGTGATGTGATGAAAACAGTCATGTTTCATTCATTAATTCATTCATTTCCCCTGTTTTATATTCATCATTCATTATTCACAACACAACCTTTCCATTTATCATTTCAGAACAAAAACTAATTAAAATAAAAATGGAAGCGATAAAAATGCTCACAAATTAATAATAGAAGGGATGAAATGCATGTGAATTGCAGTGAATACTGAACAGAATGATAACGTGTCAACTGATTTGACAAACGTGTTGACAGTTTGTTGGAAACGGAAGCTGTTGTGACTGTCTACTGTTCATCATTCCCAAAAACAACAACAAAAAAAACCAAAAACTGATTTAGATTAAATGTTCAGAGCAAGATAATATTGTAGCTGTTGAGCTCAATCACTAGCAAACTAAATGAGGAACAAATGCACCATAGTATCATGGTCACTTGTTTGCTTTATTAGAAGTGATCTGTTCAATGATGCAATAAGACTATGATTCCAATGGACAGGTCTGTGAAAATGGCCTGGAATTTAATCAGATATGGAGGGTATACACTGACATCAGGGAGCTGCAAAATATACTGCAACATGGCTGCATTTACAAGAGGAAACCACAAAACCAGGAGTAAAACAAACCATTATCTGCTTCAGTTAAAAGCAGTTGGACTCTGACAGTTGACCACAGAACCAGTGATCCATGAACACTGACATACGACAAATTAGGTGTAAACGCTTTGACACACACTAGGAAAATCCTAAAATCGCTCAAGCTTTTACATTTGGTAGCACATTTTTCCACATACACTGTTCGAATAGGCAAAACATATTAAAACCTAATGTTTATTCTAAGCCCTAGCCAACAGTAGTTATGTTAGTGCAGCTGCAAATGAAAAAGCTAAAAACATAAGCAGTGAACCATACTCACACAGCCTCATTTTCCTCTTTTCCTCATTGTACTGCTAACGAAATGCTAATTCAAGTTGCATTTCAGATGAATAAATTGCGATCATTTCAGTGCATTGTTATTTTGTAAGTGACTGAAAAGACAACATAAAATCTGCAAGGATATTGGACCATATTTAAACATATTTGAAAGCAACTGTTTTCACTCATTTCTTTGAAAACATTAATGTCGACCATTACAAAATATGGTAGGAACACTGTGTAAATTCATGCTGAAATGTGGTTGGTCAGATGAAATGGTAAATATTTCACAATTCTTTAATACCTTTGCTATTGTATCACATAACAGCATCTGACAGGAGTCCTAGCTAAGAAGTGGCTGAATGTTAATGATTAATCAGCCAAAACATCTGTAATTTTTATGTGAAATATGGTGAATTCAGCTGACTGTGATGTACTGTATAACTCCCACAAAAATCACAATTACCACAATTCTACCAAAACTAACATCTAAATTCCCACTCAAGTAAAACCTGAACTGGTACTTGGATGAAACAGTAAAAGATGTTTTTTTTTTTCCCTTAAGTTTTTGTGTAAACTTTCTTGAAAGTTAAAGCTAATGAGCTTGGATCAGGTTTTTTCCGCTGTATTGTCTCAAAGACAACATGTAGCCAGAGAAGGTATGTGTGGGAGGACACGAGTACAGACGAAGCCTTAACAAACTAAATAAAAGATTAAAAAGGCTTCTGTCCTCCTGTCATCTCATCCCTCGTCTCCGTCTCATCCGTTGTTCTTTCTTTGTTTGAATTCGTCTTTTTTATGTCTCTCTAGATGTCTGTATTTGTCTCACTGTCCCGTCTACGTTTCTTTTGTTCTCTCTGCCTCTCTCTCTTGCTCTTTGCATCTCATTAGTCCTCCGTCCTCTTTCTTTCTTTGTTCCGTCTCCCTCCTTTTCTCTGTTGCCTGTCTGGTATTAATGTACTGAGCTTCATGTAGCCGACTGGCCTCAACACACAGTCATGTCACTTCACTGTGCAGCTACAACGACAGTTTAAGTGTGTGCGTGTCTTTTCGTGTCTTGTAATGAAAGCACGGTTGTGTTTTTGCAAGTTTTAAAGAGCTGGTAGTGCATAAATATTTTAAAAGCCTTCACTTTGCAGTTGCGTGTCTGTGTGTTTGTGTGTTAAGTGGTGTGAGGTGCTGTCAGATGATTTTTGGGGGCCGCAGTCCTGAGCCACTGGGGGAAACACTGGTTGACACTGACAACCAGCACTTATCAAACAACTGTCCACTTCCTCTCTGCACATCTCCTCATCCTCCTCATCTGTGTCTTATTTGTCCTCATCTCATCTCCTCGTCCTCGCCTTAATGTCTTCTTTCACCTTTGTCCACTTCCATTTCCCCGTCTCTCTTTCAAGAACAATTCTTTAGAAGCCTGACCAAAATAAATTATAAGATGCATTAAAAAATTCCTTTTATTTGTAGTGCTTTAGTCACGTGCAGAACTTGTGTACATTTTTAGTTCTCTAATTAAGTAAGTAAAGGGTAATATCATTGAAATGTTACATCAATCAGCCATAACATTCTGACCAATGACAAGAGAAGTGGGAATAATATTGATTATTTCATTACAATGGGACCTTTCACTGGGTTGGATATATTAGGCAGCGGGTGAACATTTTAGTCCTTGAAGCTGATGTGTTGGAAGCAGCAAAATGACCAACATAAGAAACTGAGTGACTTTGACCAGGTCCATAATGTAACGGTGATGACTGGGTCAGAGCATCTCCACAAATGCCGGTCTTGTTAGGTGTTCCTGGTCTGCAGTGGTTAGTATCCACCAAAAATGGACTAAGGAAGGACATCCCAGTATCAGGACTATTGATCATCTGTGGGAGGTGTTGGACAAACAGATCTGATCCATGGAAGTCCACCTCTACTTCCAGGACTTCAGGGATCTGCTGCTAATGTCTTGGTCCAGATCCCATAGCAGACCTTCAGAGGTCTGGTGGAGTCTAGGCTTCGGGTCAGAGCTGTTTTTGTGGATAAAGGGGAACGTACACAATATTAGATGTAATAATGTTCTGATCCCATAGATGTGGGATTAGTTGTAGTTCTTTAGATGCTTTTGGTAAGTATGAACCACTTCACACTGGGAATAAACAACAAGATGTGGAGATGCTCTGACTCAGTGGTTTGGATGTCAACATCTCTCCACTGTCAATGTTCAAACCAATATTCTTGCCCATTTTGCTGTTTCCAACAAGAATTTCACTCTTGTGCATATTTGATTGATAATAAAGTCTCTCTATCTATTAACTTCGAGGTCTACATGTTAATTTTCTGCTCATAATAAGCCACCCATTGATAGGTCACATATTAAATAGAAATAATAATAATAATAGTAACAATCAACACAAGCCATTTGCACAAAGAGGTAAAAATAACCCCCCATATGAAGATAAACCAAACCAAACAGTGACAGTGATTATGTTTAGATGCATATTGTTAATACTAATAACACTATTATTCTGAAAATGCCAATATTCTGAACCAGACAGGTATCATGTAAACAGGATATTCAGTTTGGATATCCCAAATTTGGCCTTTTTCCAAGCGCAGCATTTTCTGACTAGGACAAGTGAGATATACTGATATAATTCCAGTTTTATAAGAAAATTAATCACATTTTTGTCTAAAATGTGTGTTTTAGGCTACTGCAGATTGTGACCCTTGGCCGTGGCTGGAGTACAGGTAAAGATCCTCACTGGTAGACAGTGTAAGTAATGTAAAGTTTTACAGTAACAGATTACTTTTTGCTGTAACGCAGTAGTGTAAGGCATTACTAATCAATTTTCTGTAATATTTTACTCAGCACAATAGCGCTTGCATTACAACTCACTTTTTGCCCATAATTTAATTGCTCAAATGAAAAAAACCCAAAACAAAACAAAAATCAGCAAGACCGTGAGACCTTAAGGAATCAACAATGCATCAGGAAAGTTCTATTTCCTGTTGGTGTTCAGCCAATGGGTGAAGACGACAGAAGACAGTCCATTGTCCAAATGGACGTATGATCATTACTAACCCTGACCCTGCTTTACAGAAGCTAGTTAGCATTAGCATGATCCCTGTGATCAGCAATGACAAGGTAAGCTAACGTTTCTAT
>JAPQRP010000009.1:28295979-28317202 GCA_037367295.1 Apogon hyalosoma | reverse complement strand
CTATTCTATTCTATTCTATTCTATTCTATTCTATTCTATTGGCAACAGTGCATTTATCTCAACTCTGACTCAGTTTAAGGTAAAAATTGCTTTGTCTGCTCTAAACCTCAATATTTTCCCCACCTCTTAGGAAAGAACAACCTTCCTACCTGTGACATTGTTGATGCTGAAGGCAGACATGTCTCCGTCAGGGGTCAAGGAGTACCTGAGCTCTCCATTAGCAGTAGTGGGGTCATCAGCGTCTGTCGCCCTCACCTCAACCACTTTAGTTCCTACATAATGAAGACACAAGGGTCGTCATTTATGAGGTTTCAGGGAACAGTGAGTACCCTTCAGCAGTTTTTTCCAGGAGGATGTCCTTAACTGTAACTCTTTAATGTCCTGAATACTGCATTTATTTACCTGATTGATATTAGTGTTAATATTATACCCAACATGTACTTTTTTCCGCATAATCTTAAACTATTGCAACCAGTGTTAACAGAAATCACCACTGTGGTAATTAGATGTGTAAGTCACTGTACTCTGTCCTGCTAAAGGCCACATTTTTTATAGCTGGCAGCATATCTTTAGTAATTGCAATATTAAGGTTGTAAATCCATGAGCAGTGGAATTTAATGGAGGTATTGTAACTAAATATCATGTTCATACTAATATGAAATTTTACTTAATACCATAGGTATTTTGATGCTTTGTTTAGAAAGAAAATTCCTCCACGCAACCTTGGTTTACAAATATCTCTTTTACACTAGAAATATGACTGCAATTGTGGGATGGTATTCATTTGGGTTTCTGAAGTGAATTTGTTATATTACATAGTCTGAACCACAACATGAGTGCATGTGCTGTAATCTTGAGCTACTGTAGGTAACGCTCTGATTCATATACACACTCATATACCTGTGTGACCGTTATTTTATATTTCACAGAACGTGTAAATTTGTCTCCATTTTCCCATATACGAGCCTTTAAATGTCTTTATTGGTGACCTAATATGCTGTTTACATTTGGAGAGGCCGATGCATGGGGAGACTTTTTTTGTGCAAAATTCCCTCATGAAAAAATTGACTTTTTCAATGTGTAGTTCTCATAGTTCAACAACTTTGTGAATGTATAATGATCTTATACATTATGATGCTTTACTGTAGATTAAACTACACAAATACACTAACATAAACCCAACCTAAAATATATACACCAGTAAAGTTTAACATACATATTCATACATCAGAAAAATAAATCTGAAAACATCATTTACACAGTCTGCTCATAAAAAGTCCCACATGCTAATATTTAGTTGTTTGCCTTTTTTCTTTGGTACATTGCTGATTGCTGCTGCATTGTTTCAATTAGTTTACGTAATATCACAACATGTATTTATTTTTTTGGACATTTAATGTTGCTGAACCTAGACCTGACCAACTGAATCAACCCAGATCATAACACTGCCCCCACAGGCTTGTACTGCAGGCACTGGGCATTATGGGTAATCACTTCATCCTCCTCTCTTCTCACCCTCATGCGTCCATCACTGGAACAGGATCAATCTGGACTCAGATTCATCTGACCTTTTTCTATTGCTTATTTAACCCATAAACACTCAGTGCTGCTTTTGTGGCAGTTCCCAAATGAATTTTTCTCTATTTTTAACCTTTCTTGAGTTCATCACCACTCTTAATATCATCCTCTGTATTTTGCATTTTTAAGTGAAAATCAGGTATTTTCCTATATTTAATGTACTGATTATGTAGATGTTCATTAAAGCCCAGATCAATGTTGAGGATTATTATATCCAAAACAGAGAAAACTGAAGAAAAAGATTGTTTTGTCCGCTAACTATATTGTTAAAGCTGTAGTGCGTAACTTCTACATGTCCGTAAATGTCCGTTTCACCCAAGCCACTACTAGAGGATATGACACAATGCTGATTAAGCTGATCGGCTCCTCAAAAATCTCATGGTATTTTTCAATATATATCATTTTTGCTTTGCGTGTTGACCGGCGACATTCCCGCGCTGGCACACAGGAAATGACACATTTTACCTTATAACAAGAAGGGAGGGGGAGCAAGAGGCAGAGCGCAGGTAGAAAGGGGAAGGAAGTTAAGCAACATGGAGGAGAAGCTAAAGAAGCAGCCGAGACATGGTTCAGAAGTGGATCCTACCACAAAGAAAAAGCCTGGACACTCGGCTGAAGGAGTATTAGCGAAGAAGGAAAGTGACTGACAGAGAAGGCAAACAAGGATGTGTATTGGTGTGGCTTTTCCTCGGTGCAGAGCCCTGAAGGAAGAAACTGGGCTGAGGGCAGACACGGATGTTGACCTGCAGCTGTTGGATCAGTAAGTGACTTGGTTTATAATTATATTATGAGTTGGATGTGTTGCTGTTACATGTACTGGACCTAATACTTTATTATGTTCTTGGAAATAGTGCCATGAACATAATGTAATGTTAGCAGCCCGGTGTTAGCCACATTGTGTAGCAAGTGTTGCTCTGTGTACAGGTACACCTGGGCATATGTCAAATGGAAGCGCTGGCTTTATGATTGTAATAACGCAGAATTCCGCTGGGGGGGTGACAGAAGTTCCACACTATAGCTTTAACTGAACATGAAATTAATGAATCAGTGAATGATTTTGGTCACCAGTGGATATTTGGGTCTTCATGGGTTAAGAAATGAGAAGCTACTCACTGCATTAGTTAAAGAACTTGTTGCAGCTGAAACATGTTGATCACTGCAGTAATTATATAATGGAAGAATCTGAGCTATTTGCTGAGTTAAATCCAGAAACTCAGGCTGAGTACAACAGCAAAATGCTGACAGGGATCGTTTTACTGCACAATGGTTACCGTGACTTTTCATATTTTAAATACCTTCTGCTGATAATAATACACTTCAACTAAAACAAGATTTTGAATGCAGATGATTTACTCATGAGTTTTCACAGTATGATTTTTACCTCAAATTAAGGATCTAAATACTTCCTATCCCATAATATGAAGAACATTTATTTTTAGAATCAATTCAATCACATATTGGAAAACCATTATAAAAGTCACTGTAGCACCTTGTCAAACCCCCCTGCAAAAAGGAATATCTGACTTAGATAAACAGACTTGAATTTGGGACATATATCTTGAAAGATCATTTTTAGGGTTTATTCACGTTTGAAAGTTAATCTTGTTAAGATTATTTAACTAGATAGAATTTTAGTATTCTATAATCATCAGATCAATTTTCTTATTTTAAGAAAACTTGATAAGTGCAATTTTCTTACTGCACTGACAGATAATTTTACTTGAAATAAGACATTTTAACCCAATGATGAATTTAATTGTCTTGTTTTTGTACAGGCCTTTTTTGCGGTGTGCTGTTATTGTTACAGCCTTCTGAAATAAAACACTGTAACGCTGCTTACCGATTGTGGACCTCTCCATGATGGATCCATTGTATGTTCTGGGGAAAACAGGGCTGTTGTCGTTGACATCAGTCACTTGGACAACAAAGTCTCCGGAGTCCTCTATCAGCTTATTGTTCCCATCAAACATTTTGGCGGTCAGGTGGTATGCACTCTTCTCCTCTCTGTCCAGAGATCTAGTGACGAACAGGTCTCCTTTGTTGTCCACAGTGAAGATGGTGTTGGCCCCCTCGCCATCTATTTTAAAACGCTTCACCTCCACCCTCTGACTTGACTTCAGCTGCAAAAGAACATAAAACATTGAGTCTCCAGCACATACACTTGAAGGAAACTCAAATATTTGGACTAAACTGTTCAGATATTCATCAAAGAGCTCTTCTGCACAAACTAATGCCCTGGAGTCTTTGTGTGCTCCACCATCAAACTGAATGGAAGTGACAGTGGTGCAAATCTGAGGAGATTTGAAGATGTTTAAAGACCAAATGGGACATAAAAATGTGTAACTAGGGAGAAATCCTGGCTGAAATGTGTATGTTAACTTACTTGTCCTATTTTATAAGGCATGGGTGCAGGCTTTTCCTCTTCCACGTAAAGGGAGTTCCAGATCCACTCTCTCTTCTGCCTGAAAAGGACAGGATGGGATTCCTTCCTCACAATAGCAGCAAGTTCCTCCTTGTCGTTTACCACAAGACGGTTCGAGTGGACGACGAGAGCAGCGGACCAGGCCACGAGGCCCGTAGCCCAAAGCTGAAGCCAAAACGCCATCATCTAGGACAGGAAAGAAATGGAGGAATGAGGGAAGAGAGAGGGAGAGGAGGGGGAAATGAATGAATAAGGCAAGGAGGAAGCAAGACAGGAATAAGATGCAGATGTGAGGATGCAGAGAGAAGAATGGGAGGAGAGGAAATAAGAGGGAGAGGCAGCAGAGACGAAGAGAGAGGAGATCACATTAAAACCACTTATCAGCCGTGGACAGACCCCTTCACCGTGCCAGGGTGAACGACACAGAGTGAAGGCCAAGGACTCGCTGTCCCCTCACAGTTTCCCCCTCGCGCTGAGCCTCGAGGTCTGCCTATCATTTAGGACCAGGGCTCTTAAACCTTTTCAGCCTGGGACCCAAATGAAACATTTAGCTCCTCATCATGGGACCTGGGCTGAAAGCATATCGCCACTGTGGTCGTATGGGGATCTATTAAACATAGGCCTGTGACCCATTTTAGGTCCTGACCCAGTGGCTGTCACATGAGAGGGAGAGAGGGAGACAGAAACTGAAAGAGACAGACGGACCGAGACGGAGAACGGGCCTGACATTAAAACCACTTAGGATGTCCGTCTTTATCATCAGCCATTAGAAAGGCCATTTTCCATAAAGGAATGGTTTGACATTTTACAGTTTTGATTGGTGTTTCTTTTCTTTTCCCATTATTACGAGATAAAATTGAAGGAAAAAAGTCAGATTTCGGTTAAACCTAGTGAGGGCTTTGTAGCTGATACAAGGACAAGTCAACAAGTTTGTATTGTAATCTCACTCTGTCTCAGAGAAATTATTTTGTTTTACACCTGAATTTCAAATACAGATATAGATATATTTCCTTTAGGGTTGCAGTGACTAAAATTCTGAGCTGAGTTAAATTAACACTTTGTTTTTCTTTTAATGTTATTTTTGTTGTTATTAATTCCTTCTTTTGCACCACAGAAACAAGGGAATATTATTTAAAAAATAAATAAATAAATAAATAAAAATAAAAACAGCTGTGTTAAAAGTCTTAATTGTTACAGTTGTTCTCAGGAAAACTCCAACCATGAGCCCTTCTAGTTTTTGTTGAACCTGGAACGTCTCCTTTAACTTCTTCACTTTCACCTTTAAAAAGCACAAATAAGTACACTTTCATGAAGTTAAACCCACCTCCAGAAATTCTGCATTTTTAGTTTCTTAACTTTACATAATTCTATTAAAACTATCAGGTTGGTTTTTTTTTTGTTTGTTTTTTTTTTGTCACTTGACCGCACATAAATGGAGGATCAATCCTCAGTGATCTACAAGTTTAGATAAAGACCATGAAGGCTGAACATAAATTAAATCATACAGATTCATGAAACAGATCAACATTGACCACCACTCAGTGAAATGATATCCTGTTTGCTGATACACGAAATAGACAAAAGTACAGAGGGTATGCACGTGACGTCACACTATTGAAGTTACCACGGTTCCACCCACTGAGTGGCAGAAAGAGGGAGATGAGTGGCAGCGTTAGCTTTAATACCGTCTAAACTTAAGAACAATATTTAATAAAAATGTGGAAGAGCTGTTGTGCGATTGATTGTATAAACAGGTTTGAAAAGCAGATGGAGCTATTGTTTTACAGGCACTGAAAGACAAAGAAAAGAGAAGCAAATGGATCCACAAATCCAGGAAACCAAACTTAGATTTGTGGATCCCATTTTGTGTCAGGTAACATTAATCTATGATGTATTTTTGGGTAAAATCGTACCTTAAATTACATATTGTTTTGGCTAACGTTATTCTTAGTAAAGCTCTTGTTAGCATCTTTCATGTTTTTTGTCTTCATTTGTGTGATTCTGAACTTTGTGCTCTACATGATTTGTAAACTAACTCAAACTGAGGATAACCCAGTTTTTCAGATATGGGGGTACTCAAGCACAAAGCGGCGTATTAGGGCCACATGAGAAAATAAAAACACTGTCACTATGACAATAAAGTCATAAAGTAACAAGATGAAACCCGTCATTTTATGAGAATAAAGTCAAATACAAAAAGAATCGTAATATTTAAAAGTTGTAATATTTTGAGAATACATTGCCATAATATTATGAGAATAAAGTATATAAAAACAACCTCATAATTTAACGAAAGTCATGGCATAGTTTAATGAGATTAAAGTCATTATATTCCGACAATTAAGCCATAATATTATGAGAATAATGTCATAATTTAAAAACAGGTGGGAAAAATATCATAATTTTCAAGAATAAAGTTGTACCCTACTCGTACAAAGCAGAAGTAGCTGTGTTGTATAAAGTATTTGATATATTCTACTTAAATATCCACAGTACTACTAGGTCATGCATATATTCACTGGGCTCAGTCCACTGTCTACTGTAGATGGACTTTGGGTCAGCTGGATCAAGGATCAGGAAACGCGATTTCGAGCCATGTGTCAATGTATGCGAACCACTTGTTCTTTGGTAGCTTGTACGGATCAATGTTGAGTCCAGTTGTCCTTAAATGCATTTCATATTCCACATTTTTCCCGGTCTCACTGTGTTTACTGCTACAGTCCGTCATGTTGAGAGGTTGGTTTTTGCCACCCAGTCCGACTTAGAGGGGCGTGGCCCGGGGGGATGGCGTAAACGCATACCCTCTATTGGGGCACACTGGTGTTCATTCAGGTGTTCAGTGCAAACAGGAGCTGGACTAAACACCATAAGAAAGATGTCCTAATATGATTTCATGTTGCAATGAATCCCATTGCAATAAACGTTTTATATTGTCTTTAGAGATAATTTTGTTCACTTTCTTATACCATGCCTTACACAATGCTCCAGCGTCTATTTTTTTTCTTTCCAACATTCAATTTTTTGTATTTTTCATGTTGTTCCCATAAATATCAATGTTGCTTCTTCAACTCTCACACAAGGAGTACATTTTAAATAAATATTATTATTATCAGTAGTAGTAGTAGTAGTAGTGGTAGTAATAGTAGTAATAGTAGTAGTAGTAGTAGTCATAGTATATTAATATCAGAATTTAACATTTTTTTATCCTGATAATATTTCAAATCACATGTGAATGGGAAGGCCTATAAGCTGTAGGTGTGATGACTTCTGTCCATAGTCTATATCCATACATCCCTAGTTCTATTAGAAACATGAATCCTCATCAATACAGCATTTCGTTTTGTTTCTACTCATTTTTACAACAGGACTAATGGCTCTTTTTGAGATATTCTTTTTTTTTTGCAATCTAGTTATATGTACTGAAAATCCTTTTTCTTCTTGTAAATCAGTTTGATTGTGCACTAACTAGCATTAACATTGAGATCAAAACAAATAAACTGTATAAATATTACCATCTTTCTTATTAAGTTCCTATTGTTATCCACACTGACAAAGTCCAGTTGGTATTTTCATACAAATGCTCGGGTGTATTGGTAGATCATCTGTTTTCCCAGAAAGATCACACTGAAAAAGACAAAACAAAGACATTATTTTCTCCCTCGCCCTAGGTCATTTGAGGAGCGAAGACAAATACTCCTTTTGTGTTTTCACTCCTGTGATTATAAATCTGTACAGCTGCCTCTCCCAAACCTCGGGTCGGGATCTGTTTTTATCACAAACTGGCAAAGTAAAATAATACTATAATATCTGAATCCCTTTTCAAAATCACTCCATAAAGACCCAGTGTTACTTCTGTGGCAGTTCCCAAATAAAATGTTCTCTATATTTAACCTTCCTTGAGTGATTTATCAGCATTTATTGTAATATTATTTTCTGTATTTTGTGTTTTTTCTGTGAAAATCGGGTATTTTCCTACATTCATTCATGTAGATGTTCATAAAAGCTCAGAGTAAAGTTGAGGGTTATTATATCAAAAACCAAGAAAACTGAAGAAGAAAAAGCGACATTTTCAGCAAAGATACTAGTAAATGAATATAAACCAAGTGTTTCCATCCACTGTCATTGATCCAACTCCATGGGTTCTACTGGTGAATCAATGTTGTAGAAGATGACAGTGTTTCCACGTTCACTACTGAGCCTCTGAACGTCCAAACGGGTCAAATCTGATGACCATGAAAAGATGACAAACAGCATTTGACATCAATTATTTGCATGGATTGATAGGATTAATGTTTTATCAGGGATTAAACAGTTTACATCTGTAGATGGTTTTGGTAGATATGCAAGTTTAAGTCTTTATGGGTTAAACAGATCAGAAGATGAGGATGAGAAACAGAACAGTGTTTGGTCATGATGTATTTTTGTAAGTTTGACTTCAAGAAGACATCAAAGTTCTGTGTTAGGTCTTGAAGTGAAAAACTTTAAGAACCCGAACTCTGCAGTTTTGTAATATTATAAACCTTAATCCAGTCCTTCAAGTCAAAATTACTCCAAAAAATGAAGATCTGCTCAAATATTTCAGACTTTAAGGACCTCAACATTGTCTCTAAAATTCAATGCGGCGTTTAATCCCAGATCAAATGTACAATGAGGAGCCCTGAGTATTATCCTCCATGGTTGTAATAATAAATATCTGTATCTTGGAATCTACTTTTTATCTTTTCTGTGATGATGCAAAGGGAGCGGCTGTGATGCAAGTAAAGTAAAAAAACTCACACTTCATGTGACAATAAAGTATTATCATCGTCAATACTTAATGATGCAGCTAATTTATCGTTTGAAATGAGAACTGCACTCATTCCAAATGAAGAGAGCTCCAGAATAAACATGAGACACATGAAGTCATGTGGCAAAAAGTCAAAAATGTACCGAGGTTCAGTCTTATCAAATATGTGGAAACTCACATTCCTGGTAAATTATGTTAGCAATATGAACGCCAAAATGTCAGCAAGATAAATTAAAACGATAGATTAAAAACTGATGTGCAGGGTTTGGTGTCAGATACACTCTCTCATTTGTACACTTGCAAGAGTATTTTGCCTTTTCACCTCTAGAGTTAACAAACAGGAGAGCTGAAGTGTTTAATCCAGATATAGTTGACATTTCTTCGGAGGACTGACAGAATTGCTGACTAGATACTTTGATGTATTTGAGTAGGCCTTCTAACATTTTCTGCTCCTTTTCCACTACATTTTTCTTTCAGATTACAGTTTATCCTCCCCTCGCTTTGCTGTGAAAAACACACTCGAATCTATCTCTAAATGTATTGATTTCAGATGTTTGTGATAAACTGAGGTATGGAATGTTATTTTATAGGCTAAGTTTAGAATTCTCCTTAAGCTAAATAAAGTCTGAAAATCCTCTCGGATTCAGTAGAAAATGCATTGTCACAAACCTGAAAAGAGGCCTGTTTTTCTGAGTGTATGTAAGCTTCATACAGATATGTAGTCCTCACAACACTACACAGATGATCTTAAGCAATAATATGATGATTGTTATGAGTTACAGTACTAACAGTATAAAAAGTGGCTCAAATGAGCCCAACTCTAAAGATGTACAACAGTAAAATGTTTCATTTCAGTTCATTTCAGACAACTTTATCCCAAATGGCCAATTCATTTGCAGCTTTTTCACATATATACAACTACGATCATTTGAGGAGAGGAAAGATTTAGATGCATATAGGCCCATAAAATCAATAAATTACTACAATAAATCCTCTAAATATAGTCAGTTTCATCTAAAACAGTTGGGGTCTGTGTTTAAGATCTTAATAGCAGAAGAAGAAGCAGAGTAAAAGTCTTTGCATTGTGATTTGTTTTGATTTTGGGCACATTATAGCATCATCCAGAAGGCAGCAGTACAAACTCAGCTGTCAGAATGTGGCCTTTTTGGCCGAAAGTTATTTTGTTTTCATACACCTGCATTCACATAAAAGTGTATCCACAAACCTCTTCAGATAAAGCTTTGAGAGACAGTTTAACTGCACAATGAACACTGTGACCTTTCTTACTGTGTACATTCTTTCACTTTAGTAACGTTTTGAATGTATAACATTTGCTTACAGTGAAATATTATGACAGCGTCACACTAACAGTTTGATTTAAAGGTTCAAGTGTGTAATATTTAGTCATACTACTGGTAAAGGAACTGAATATCCTGTCAGACCCCTTATGGAATGTGGCAGGTTCTGGGCTCTGGAGATATTAACTCATTCAAACATAGAAGGTGACACTGATATACCTAAACACTGGATGTCACCTGCTACTGTAGAAACATGGTAGATGCCTTAGAAGTGACCTGCTTCCCTTGTGGATATTTACAGCTTAATTGAAGGTAATGAAAACACAGTGGTTCTTATTTTTTGTGTGATTATTCACTAATGAATTCATAATTATGAATGGTTTTTTTTGTCAAATTTCTGCTGTGCAACCCCAGTTCTAGATGTTTCTGAACTGTTGTTAAAACAAGAGGTGATGCTACACAGTAGTTAACAGTACTGTCCCAACAAATTAGAAATGCATTGCTGCTGTCAAATCCAGAATTACCTTATGTATTTATTTATTTAATTATTTTTGACATTTTCTCACTTTAAGCATTTGATCTGTTTTCCATGTTCTAATGTGAAATAAATATGGGTTTGTGAGATTTGCAAATCATTGCATTCAGTATTTATTTGAGTTTTATACAGTGTCCCTTTTTTTTGGAATTGGGTTTGTAGATCCTCCTAAATCCCCCAGTTTTAGACAGTGATGCTTTAAAGTGTACCTGTACTGGTCATGCTAACGACATTAATTGTGCTTTGTGTATTACTTATAAGCAAGAGAGGCACAAATTCGGTAAAAAATAACCATAAATGCACCACACTGGACCTTTTTACTATGTGAATTACATGTGCGGGCAGAACCTAATGGGGGGCAGCCATTGCTGGCCAGAAGTGACATAGCCGAGTTGATTCCGGGTGATCAGTGCAAGTAAACAAGCAGCAGTCAGTGAGCGAGATTGAGTGGAAATTAAGTGTTTGCAATTGCTGTTTGTGTAGCTAAAGCTTTGTACTCTGCCATTGTCCTAGAGACACGACCCAGCTCTGGCCGATAATGTGGCATCTTAGACTGGTGTCTGCTGCACGGGGTCAGGGACCAGTCCATCACATCCCAGGTAATCGAACAATACAATGTTACTCCGTCACTACCGGTGCTGGAACAGCCCGTAAAGGAGGAAACATGTGACTGACCATGACTGACTGAAGGAGCAGTGACTTAGTACTTGCACATACTTGACAATAGGCAATGACGTAAGTTACCTGATGGAACCACTGGTATTATATGTGATCTTTTGAAATGTCTAGCAATGAAAATTCATTACAGGTACCCTTTAAGTAAAGGATCTGAATTCATCTTCCTTGGCTACATAAAATAAAACAACCACAAGGCAATGTGATATCGTGAATTGCGTACAGATAACAAGCCACTTTTAATTGCCGTGTTATCTGTATGCATTATAAGCTTTCCACGTGTGTGTTAATGCCACATAAAATACCATACAATTAGCGGTTAGGGTTAACATTGGGTTTAGGGTTAGGGTTAGCGGCTACAGATATGTAAACTGGAGATCTTGGTGTACATTTACATGCGATCAAATGGTGCTGAATAACAAGCAAAAGGATGAAAATGTTAATGTATAGCATGCCAAATTCCATAAGAACTGCCATGACAAACAACGCGATTTCATGAACTCATTCAGCACAGGGAAAAAATACATGTCAAACAGCCAAACTCCAACTTAAGTGTGCTGCCTTTATATAAACAAGCTAGTAGTGCAGTACATCTGTTGTTAGGAGAACACGGATAAAGAACTATTTCCTTGACTCAAGTGTGGTCGTCACTAATACATTGTCCTCATCTGACAGAATCGCTAATAAAGTCAAAATCTGGTGGAATTTCCTTTAAGAATCCAAACCAGACTGGTGCTGCTTGTGATTTATGGCTTTTGACTGATTACGAGCTGGAAGACGTTTCACCGTCTTGCATCAGTTATTCGTGCCTGCGAGCCGTTTTAGCACTATTTAACCAAAGTATATGAGGTACATAAACAGCAGCAGTCTGGTAAACTTTCATTGCCGTTCCTCTCGCCCTCAGTCCCTTTCTCCCCCATCGCTTTTGTCTCCCCCACTGGGCTCTATCTAATAAACCAGAAATGCCAGGGAATAATCTTCAAAACATTTTAGTCTATATGTGCTCTGCACTCCAGTAGATATCTCACCGCTGCCTTGTGCCATCCCAGTAGACAGATTAGTGCATCTTATTGTCTTCCAGCTATTAGCAGCAGGGAGGGAGAAAGAGAGATTATGTTGAGGGGATTATACTGGCACAAAGTCTTCTCTCTCTAATGGCCTAATCTCATATTCTGCTGACCTCCTCTGACCTCTTCACACGGCTCCCCACAAATCAGCTCAAACAAAGACTCAACAGTGTTTTTTGGCCTTTAGTTTGCTTCCTTTTGTTTGGGTTTTATTTCCACTCTTGTGTTTTCTACGCTCTGTTTAGTTTCCTTTCAGTGCTAAATTAATTAAAAACAAGTGCATCATCTTTTATGGCGATTTACAGCTGGAATTAAAAATGAATGGTTGTAGATAGGATGACTGGGTATGCATTCCTCTGCCCCTTTACGCTGGTTATGTACGGAATGTGAGATAATCGAGGTAAACCTAAACACCATAACCTAAGTATTTTTGGCTAATAATGAAAAACAGAAAATTTAAAAATACACTTGACAAAGTCTAGTCAACAAAGGTGAATGTATGATATTATTGTAATTGCAAATTTCCCAGAGTGATCTTATCTTATCTTATCTTATCTTATCTCATTGCCCACTGTTTTTATTTCAGTGAGTACTGTGCTTTTCTGCTATTTTCTTGGATTGAATGTTAAGTACTTCAGTTTTATTCATGTCATTTTACTCTAGTATTTGATTAGTTTTATACCTGTATGAATATTTTTTATTTGTGTTATAAAGTATTTGGGCTCTTTACCTCATATGGTCTGGACTTTCTAACTTTTCAGGTGGATCCAAGCCAAACCTCTTTTAGACCATGGCTGTGTTTTTAGTCCACCCAAGAGTGGTAATTTTTTTAAGAGTGAAAACACTTTTTCTATGGTCTGTACTCTGACCAGTTACAGGTTATGTAAAGATATCAATGACATTAAACAAAACAGAATTAGAACAAACAGATGAAAGAAATTAAAACTTGAAGATTATCCACGTCAACATCAAATGCATGACTGTCAATAAACTAATCAACATCAACCGTAGGAAGATGTAGAACATGTGATGGCAACAGAATGTAGTGACCCCATAAGCAGAGCAAATGTAGAAACAAATCTATGAAAATGAAACTCCCATAGGCAGTGCACTTGCCAGAGGCCTTGGAAAGAGAACTATGGGCCTATATTTTCATGCTTTATAACCTGATGCTAGTAGTTTTCCTCTGTCTAAAAAATTTAAGGCGTTACAGTCAAAAATTTGGTATTTTGAAAATCATGACCTTGAGTTTGACCTTTTAAGGTCATCAAAGGTCAACAAAATTATTATCAAATGAAAGGCCATATGTGACTTCTGATTAGTTGATAACACTATGTTGGTCAATATGTGCCATCACATCACAGATTTAAGCCATTTTGTGTATTTACACACAAGTGACATGCAAACTTTCAACCGTTAGAACTCAGAAACCAGAAGTTTTCTGCCATAACTCTGAACGGGAAATGATATGGAAAAACAAAAAAATATGTAATCTCCTGTTTTTTCATTCTTTATAATGTGATACTAGTCATTTTTCTCCATCTGTAAAACTGAGAGAGTTATGGGTGAAAATTGAGTATCTTGAAAATCACGACCTTTGTGTTTGACCTTTGTAGGTCATCAAAGGTCAACAAAATTGGTACCAAATGAAAAGTCATATCCGACTTCCTATAAGTCAAAAATACAAAGTTAGTTGATATCCATGCTAATTAGATGCTTGACCCCAACTTTGGCCTATACTGTACTGTAGCTGTACTTTGGTCTACTATTGCCAAAAACTAATCAAGTCGACTTGAGAATATGGTAAATCATTTGGCCATAGTTTGATATCAGTAATGCTTGAAATGTGACCGCTAGAGCGTATACAGACAAACAGACATACAAACTGACCACTATGCTTGCCCTCCGGCAAGCAATAAAAATCTCAACTTCCTGGCATTGCTGCCCTGAAGTCATATTATGTTAAAGATGTTAGTGTAGATCAGGTTCTTCATCAGCGTTAGTGACAACAGGTGAACCTTACATGCTGAGAAGAAAAGTAAAACGTATACCTTAAATTCCATTTCATTTGCAAACAGGTACATTTGAGTAGTTTTTCCCTCTCAGATCAGATGTGAGCATCATCCATTGCAGGAGACTCTAAAATGAATGCTTTGTTTATTACCCTGCATCCTTTGAAAGCTTTGCATCAGTCTCGCTCACCCTCAGGTGCCCTGAGCAGATGGTACATCCCAATTAGATGCAACACAGAAGATAAAAGGCCACTCACTGGGCTAGAGAATTTGGAGGGTATATGGCAGTTTGCTCTAAGGCTGCATGTCTTAGATGTTTTTTTACACACTTTTTTTTTATATCAGACTTCACTGTTTGTCTCCTGACTTTTTCCATGAATGTTCACTAATCGACTACGCTTTTACTGCAATCCTTGCACAACCAGCAAACTCAAATATCTCAGTTTCTTTTGCATTTTAATCACTTGAGAAACAGGCATCTCAGTACAGAAGGCTGGTGAACATCAAGAATAATCTTATGATCACAATATGAGGAAACATGTGAGTAAGGGAGTGGAAACAATTCACAACATTAAATTTAATGTGATTCTTCAAATTGATTTATTGAAATAACTGTAAGATGGAAACAAAACACAACTTTCTTCAATGGTCTTTCTTCTCTGGCTTTGTCTTTTAATAGTCTGGTCCATTTTAAAGTGTGCTGCAGTGTTTTGTGCATTAGAAAACACATAAGCTCACAGTGACTGAGGTGCATTTTGTTTGTTCAGACATTCCTTCACTTTATCATAACACATTGACTTCACACTGAGATCATAGCTGCTGTTAAAGACCAAACATGTTTCCTTCTCTTCCCCTGTCGAAACTTTTATCCTTCCTCTTGAAATGTCCTGGATAAACAAAGTAATCAGACCCTATGTAGTTCTCTTATGTTCTCACACTGAGGTTCCCAAAACATACCAACCGAAAAGAGTCCTTACATGACGTTTGAAAAAGCCGAAAATGAAATAAGTACAGTCTGTTTTGTGTATTTTCTTATGCCAAGCCCTCAGAATTTAAGTGAAATATTGACTTTAGAAAATAAAATGAGAAACTTAAAGCAATAAGTTCAATAAATTAACATGTGACAACTCAAAAAATTTGAAGAAATATTCTGAAACTTGAATTTTAGAAGCTGGTCCTGTAACTTTTACTATAACCATTGTTAACTAATGTGCAGAATTGATCCTTAAAGTCAGTGTTTTGTAATTTTATCTTATTATTTTACAACTATTAACATACTTGTTTCATTTTCTTATCACAGTATGGATCCGGTCTTTATTTCTGTACTGTGATGGAGGGAATTTGCTGGTGTAGCAGCACATTTTGATGGCTGAAATGTTGTTTTGTACCTGTGAACGTTGACTAACATATTAGACTCCTCCTCAGAGCCACATATAAATTCTTATTCAGAAAAGTACACAAATATTCTACAAGCATGTCACACGAACACATAATTATTCCTGTGATGACGAATCTGTTGGGGGTGTATTTTCCCATAAAGGGCATTTTTTAAAAAGTAGCGTTTCCTACTTCAAGGCTCAGCATCTCACTCCTCCCCTTTTATCAGCAACAGGAAGTGTAAACACAATGCCTTCTGGGAAACGCCATGAGTCCGTTAATGGAGGGTCATCATTAGTGAATGGACACGCCCTTCCTGGTATTCAGCTGCTGTCTGAGTGTTTGTCTCAGTTTCTGACTATTCGGTGTTTCATTCATGGTTGTCTGGCCTTGTTTCTGTCTGTCACTTTTTGTCTGTATCTGTTTGCACTTTTTTTTTTATTTCATCCTGTCATTTCTCCTTTCTTTCTCACTCCTTCGGTGTCTCTCCTTCACTCTTGTTAAATCCATCTCAAAGTGAACAGCATCTTGATTCCATGGTCTATTTCAGTCTCCTGTCTTTCATTTCACCTTTTCCTTTTCTCACCTTCCACGTTTTTTCCTCTTTTTCCTTTTACCTCACCTTTTAAAAGGACACTTAGCACCTTATGAGAAGGTGTGAAGGATAATCAAAAAACTCTGTTTCAGAACTTTCTTTTTTTAAGTACAAATCCGCTGTATATTTTTGTGACATACTTGGTGTATGACTAGTAAACACTTTAGTTATGTTCAAAAGGATAAGATCAACAAGGTTATTTTTATGTGGTACTTTGTGGTTGTTAATCTTCATAATCATCTTTTTAATTCTCGTCTGCTGAGTGATGCATGCAAATCTCACCAGAGGATTATACAGGTTATTTTTGATGTTATTTATACAAGGCATCTTTCAGGGGTATGAAGAATAAATAACATCCAGGAATATCTGTAATTACATCTGTACATTGTCCGCAGGCAAGGGAGTGTGTGCGAATGTGACAGAGGAGCAGACGCAGAGATACAGTTGTCATTCTCAGGGATGTTTTGTGACTGGCAGACAGGTCTGACCCACTTTCAGTCTACCAAAGGCTAAAGCACAAAACGAGTCAACAAGACTTCATAATCCTGACAGTCGCTGTAGGGTCGCTAAAGTTCAGGCTGAAGTGTGGTTTTGTCATTTCTGAGTTTGAAAGACAGAAAATCAATTTCATCCACCATAAAGAAATAAATGTTGGCTTGGACAAAGGGTCTGGGACACTTATTTGATCTGACTGGTGGCTCCTCCTCTTCCTCTGCTGTTATTTCACAAATAAAACTGACCTGTGGAGTGTATACGTATCTGAATAAAGTAGACATATTCATTATAACATCACCCACTGGTTTGTAGATTACAGTTTTGAAGCAAGGAGTTTTCATTTTGGTTATTGCCATATTGGTGTTTTGCTAAAAAAAAAAAAAAAAAGTGATCGTATATGGACATATAGGCTAGAATGGGGGATGCTGGCAGAGTTAATGTGATGTTACTGACACATTAAAATGATAATCTTAATGAAACACTCAGATAACAAAATCATTTGACAGCGTTATCGGAGTTGCTTAATAGTTACAGTTGAGCTATCAGTCAGGGAAAAATATGTTTTATTAAATAAACAGAAGATCCAAATTTGACTCAACCAAGTCAATGGGAACAAAGACTGAAACAGCAAACGCAAAACCTCTTATAATTAACAAGGCAGTCATTTACAGCAGACTACCAACACAATTAGCAAGAGCTTCTAATAAAGCAAACAATACCAGAGTGTTTCTCTGGTGTGGGGAAAGTGTGTGTGTGTGTGTGTGTGTGTGTGGGGGGAGGGGGGTTTTAAAGACTGCCAAAGTCAAAGGGAACCAGTGGTACAGCAGTTTTACACTTTGATATACCTACATATTTGCCTCATTTTTCAAGTTGAGTTGTTGCACCTTGTTTATTTTTCAACACAACTTTCCATTAAAATAAAGCACTAATTAAGTACAATTTTGACATATTTATACTTAAGTATATCAATTTTATGCTACTTTATACGTCAACACCATGATGTTTATTTTTCAGTGGACTTATTGTACTTAACACTGCACTTGTTTGAAAGCTTTAGTTATTGTTTGCTAGCTAACATGTATATTTGATAATGATTTGATGAAATGATGCATTATGCTACTTATCTATCCAGTATTAAATGTTAAGTGACTTTGTCATCCCCAGTTCTGTCTTTGTCTTTTACCCATACTAATATAAACAGCATTAGCATTAGCATTAGCACTTGCCCATTGAAGGTGCCCGGGGATTAATATACAAAGCATCTAAAAACTGCTTCTTTACCGATGAACCACATCAAGTGTCTAATTGAGCAGACGTTTGCTTCCATCACAGTGATAAACCCATTACAATCCAATAGTTTTAATAAAGTCAAGGAAATATTTAGATTTAAATGTGAAATAGGAGAGAGTTGTGCATGTTTGTGTACCAAGTTTTTGTTGAAGTATGTGTTGTTCTGGGAGGTAGTCATCCACCGTCTCCTTAGCCTACATCCACAATAACATCCATTATACACTGATTTCCAAGTTAAGGATTCTGGTTGGAAAATGTATATGCCTCCATATTCTTTGGTGCCTCCCATCTGCTCCTCTACAGTAGCAACAGTATCAGTAACACTAGATAAATGCAGTCAGCTGGTGTCAAAACCAACCAGCTCCCAGTACTTTATGACATCTACACAAGTAAGCTAAACTCTTCTGGCATTTTGTCATCTGAGTACAAATATAATGCCCATCAAGTCAAACAAAACACAATTACTACCTTAACAATAACTCATATAAAGCTAATGTTCAATGTGCCATACTATAAAGACAGTTGAACTGGTTATGGTTGTATTTCATTTTTACAATAAGGGCACCCTAAAAGGAATAATGTTAGTATGTGCTGTGAGCCTGTCCAAATTATTATTGGTTTTTTTTGTTTTTTTTTTTACAATGGTGATACAGCATTTACTTATTACTTATTTACTTATTATTCTATCAGGAGTCCATGGTCCCAGTATATAGTTTTACCCCATGAATATAAAATATGAAGTTCACAGTTCACAGTAAATCATTGTATATGATAAACTTTCTTCCAACAAAAGGAAAGTGCAAAGATGTGATGATTATCCACAACACAGAGAAGTTTTACCCTTTCCATTTCTGCTACGCAGCTGAAAGGTATGGAGGTGCCGTTAACTGTTAATTGTCTCTTGCCATGATCTGTTCTTAGGTACTGAGGATGTCTCTTCAGCTTCAGTGTGACCAGACTTGTAGAGATTTTCAACTTTTTAAATATTTTTTTCATCTCCCTGTCAAAGAAGGATGTGAACTATGCCATGGTATTGTTTTGGTTTTAGTGACATGTATCACTTGTGACAAGAAGTTTCACACAAAATCACTTAACCATCTTTAACACAAACTGGAACTTTCTTAAGAGGTGAAACATTTTAATTAGACAGATGTGTGTAGTTTTTAGCACAATTTCAATGGGATCAAAACACTTTTTGTGTCCTGCTATTTATTGGTGTTCATGTGTTTTTGAAATCAGATCCCATGAGGCTGACGGACAGCACTTGCGCTCTACATGTTCAGAGGATGAACTTTTTAGACATTAATAATCATGTGTCCTTTCCTTGTCACCATCTCTATATCAAAAATTCCATTTGCACATCAGACAGCCTTCTATATAATGGATAGGCTGCCATGATATTGCGGCTGATCTCCAGAGCAAGAAGCTGTTCGAAATGGTTATCCTATGCACAGTACGACCACATCTCTGGAGTGACCTTCAGGCTAAATTTTTAAATATTTACTTCCTCTATTGTTACAGCCCTAAAAACCACCACGATCCATATTATGCATTTCATCCCCCTGCAGTTTCTTTCACAGTTAAATTATAATCAAAATGACATCTGTGGCTCACTTTGGCTTATCACACTTTACTTCTCTCACCCCAAAACAGGGAGCTGTGTTTACTTGCGTACACATCCAGCCGACAGTGCTTTGACATCCTCAAATCTTTGATGCTCCACTGCTGAATGGTTTGCAGTTGTTGTTGAGATTAAAACATGTTTAATTACAGAGCCGCCTCTAACAATCTGTCTGCTAGCAACTCACACCAGGAGTCACCACCACACACACACTCAGACACACAGCGTCCTCGCTGACTTTCTGTCACGTCGCAAGTGTATTCACGGTCTGATTGGAGGTAAATCATTTTCTAGTTAATTCTATTTTCTCACACAATCAGGCAAATCAAGTTTTATTACAGTGAGTCGGTTAAAATTGATGTGAACCAGCTGTAAAACTGACAGTAATGACCAACAGGAATCTGAGGATAATTTAAAGCCCAGCCTATTACCCACATTGGTTTTGGCTCAGCTGTCATCCCCCTTTTTTTGCTGAAGGCTAAATTATACCACCTCCAGCAGCACAGTCATGGGGACTCAGATTTCAATATTCTTGTGGCACATACTGTGAACAATCGTATAAATCATGTAGATATTATTACCATCTGACAAGGAGGCTATATCTGTTTGTCTGGCTGTCAGTCAGCAGGATTACGCTTTAACTACCACACTAGTTTTCATAAAAGTTAATGGAAGGGCAGGGCCAGAACACATTCCTTAAATATTGGAGCACATCCATTAACCCATAAAGACCCAGTGTTACAGTGTTGGCAGTGCCCAAATGAATTTTTCTCTATATTTAACCTTTCTTAAGTGACTTATTACCATTTATTATAATATTATCCTTTTTATTTTGTTGGGGGGTTTTTCAGTGAAAATTCTGTATTTTCCTTTATTTAATTCACTGATCATGTAGATGTTCATAAAAGCTCAGATTAAAGTTGAAGGTTATTATGTCAGAAAAAAGGAAAACTGAAGAAAATTGACTTTTTCCGCCAAATACACCACCATCCACTATGATTTATCAAACTCCATGGGTTTTACTGGTGAATCGATGTTGCAAAAGATGACGGTGTTTCCACATTCACTACGGAGCCTCTAAACATCCAAATGGGTCATATCTGATGACCATGAAAAGATGACAAACTGCATTTTACACCAGATATTTACATGGATCGATAGGATTAGTGGATTGACAGGTGTTAAACCTTTCAGATCAGTAGATGCTTTTGGTCTCCAGCAGATATTTGGGTTTTTATAGGTTAAAAGAGGTGGAGGGTTGATTTTTTTTTTTTTTCAACATTACCAGAAGTACAGAATCATGACTGAGAGAGACATTTCCATAGTTGTCATGGAGTTCATTTTACAAGGGATGATTTTTTTTTCTGAAATGTCCGCTATAGTTTATGTCTTTCATCTTTCATCACACTATAGGTATCGGTATAGCTCTATCTATCTATCTATCTATCTATCTATCTATCTATCTATCTATC
>JAPQRP010000009.1:28278043-28289740 GCA_037367295.1 Apogon hyalosoma | reverse complement strand
TGATTGATTGATTGATTGATTGATTGATTGATTGATTGATTGATTGATTGATTGATTGATTGATTGATTGATTGAAATAAAGCCAAAGTAACAAGAAAAAAATAATCACTTGGTACATCTAGAGAGAAGCTGTCATTGTTCAAGTGAGAATGATTGTAACCAGAATGTTTTGGAGCCAGCACCTAGTGGCCATCTGTGGTTTTACACTTAGATGTTTCCATATTTCCAACTTTAAGTTGTAGTTGTTGCCCTTTGTTCAGCACAACATCATGGTTTTACTTAGAATACTGGACTTTTGTTATGGTCCCAATAATAAACACATGGATTTGGTTATAAAATGGTTGTGCTTCAAAAGACACTAATCTCACTATAAAACTGAAAACAGAAGCGTCGGTGTTAAGGTCATTTGCTCATACGATTGATGTTAATCTCACGTAACGGTCAACAGCTAGATGTGGCTTAAACAATAACATACATCTGTGGCTCATATTAACCTATTTAGGGAAAGTCTCTCCACACACATACAAAACAAATGCTTTTGCAGGATGTAATCATTAAATACAATGAACTGTGAAGGTAAATAATCATTGCTGTTTTATTCTTCCGCTTCTCCATAGTTTTCTCTCCTTTTGCTCTTTCTTTTCTGCTCTGCTTTCTTTGAACATGCATGAGTTCACTTTACGCCTCTCTTGCGTCCTACACTTTTCTAAGTGTCTTTATGTGTTTGACAAATAGCCAACATGTAACTTGAGGAAAATCTGGAGTATAAATGTCGTGTGTGCAACTGTCAGTTTAAGATGGATAAAAAGGGACTGAGGTGACAGTTACACACAAGGGAGTGAAAGTGATTGAAAATATATTTTTTTCATCAATCACCAAACCATATTCTAGTCTGTCTTATCATTAAAAACGAACAGTCTGATATTTGTACTTGCCTCTTTATCGTGTGTATGTAAAATGCATGTGTAGGTTTCACTGCTATGGAAACAGTATTAAATTCTGAAAACCCGAATATGTAATTGAGTGTAAATAATTGAATCCAAAACATTTCTGATGTACTGGAGGAAAGGAAAGTGAAAAGAAATTAAAGCGAAGAGGAGTTTTGTTGCCATGTCGACTGTCTGTTTTCTCTCAAGACATGCGATGTGCATAAGAGCCATGGTTGTCCCATGAACAAACAAACAAAACGTCACAAATATGATGGAAACTCTGGTGTTTACGCTTTGCTTTTCTTCTCCCCCTCAGTGACTCTCTGTCATTCTGTCATTTCAAAATCCTCATGTTCTTGGCCTACTTTCCCGAAAAACACTTCTGCACTAAAAATTGCATCCTTGCTCCACTCATGACATGTAAGGAAACTGGTGATATTCCCTCACTGGTGATTTGACTGCATGAAGACCAGTGGGAGATGAACATCAAGGACTAGAGGACTGGAAGAGACAGTGTGATAAAAAAAAGAGAAAGAGAGAGGAGGCCAATGTCTAACATGACAGATCTGTTTTAACAATGCTATGTCTGCCTAAAGGGTCCGTTTTCATCATTAACACCTACAATGCTTTCACCAGCAGAGTATCAGAGGGCAGACAGAATAAAGGTAACCGAATTACCACAGCTTCAAAAGTGGATCATGAGAGGATCTATACGGAGGTCTGCTGTTTTATGTATTGAAATTAGCTTCGACAGTCACATGTATCCACTATCCTTGCATCAGAATTTATTCGTAGTCTATTTTCAGTTCCTAGCAACCTACAACTAGTGACAGATTTTTTTAATAAGGGGTACCTCAGAAGAAGCAAGTGTAGGCCTAGTTCAAGGGCAGTTAAAATAAATTTCTTAAAAAATAATTTCTTTTAACTGTTTTTTAAAGGAAAAAGGAAAACTAGAAAAGCACTGGGAGAGCTCAGACCTCCACCAAGGTAGATCAGTCCCCCTTCAATCACCACCAAAATGTAATAATTTGTTCCTTGTGCCAGTATCAACATTTCCTGAAAATTTCATCCAAATCCGTCCATAACTTTTTGAGTTATCTTGCTAACAGACAGACAGACAGACCGACAAACAAACAAACAAACCCAGATGAAAACATAACCTCCTTTAATGGAGGTAAAAAGCAAAACATGAAGATATCAAGAACAAGTAGGATAAAATAGGAAAGATGTTGTCTCCACTTCAGACTGTATTTGCATGTTGTTAAATAATAGCCAATACAGATACACATTTTTATAGAATATCTTTATATCATAATGAATATGACCTTTGACCTTAGGGATATAACATGTCACCACTTCATCATTTTCGCCTACTACATATTTGTGCAAAAACTAGACTGAAAACAGCTTCTACCTGGATGCAGTCAGACTGCTGAACTGCTCCACCCCCATATGCTGCCCTCATATAATGTTCACCATGTACCTTAACAACAGGTCAACAACAGGTCATGGTGCTGCTAAAGTCACTACTGCCACTTTATTTCACTGTTGCTGCTGCTCATGTTACTGCTCTATGCATGACCACTTTAACTGTTACTGTTGCTGTATATTGTGCAGCGCTGTACATATTTGTACATCTATTATTGTACATTTGTTTTTTTCTGCATATTTTAAGGTAGTTTTTATTCTATTCTATTTCGCTTGTATATATTTGATTTTATATTTTATCCTTTTATCTTTTTTACACGCAACAACCACTGAGCCCTGGGTAACTATATTTCATTCTATCATGTACTATTGATTGAATGACAATAGAGCTGAGTCTGAGAAAATTGTGTCATCTTTATTACATTGTAAAAATGATAAATGCAGGTAATAGCATTAACTTTGGTTGGTGTAAGTAGAGCAGATGATTTCCTAAATGACAGACTCACTGTGACAAGTTTTTGTTTTTACCTTCACCCCTGCAGGATATTGCAGAGAGGTTTGTCTGTCCATTTGTGAGCACACGTAACTCAAGATCTTTTTGCTGTGATGGTTTAGGTCAAAATACTGGCAGGACTTTAATAATGACCAAGTTTTTGCTTTTGAACAGAATAGTCAAATATCAACATACCTGGGATTCCTAGTAATAATATACTGTATATTTTATCATATTTTTTTATTTGGGTTCAATTTTCTGTCAAGTTTTGATGCCTTAAGTGCTTATATTTGGTTTTAAAAGGGTGAAACCAAAACTTGTCACTCTGAAAATTGTCACCATTGCTCATATTGAATATATTGCCTTTACCTAAGTTAAATAGCAGGCTAGCTAACAGACCATGTAATTCATTATATATTAATGCTGACATCATGTAACAAAGCTAAGTTACTCTAGTTATTGTGATTAAGTCACAAATGTCACAAACTTTGACAGTCTTGTTGGTGCAACGACAACTGATGCAGAAATGCCAGTATTTTTTATTTAACAAACAAGAGCTCTGAATTTCTGGAGCTAATGTTGAGCAAACACTGGTTGTCAATCAAGGCCCACACAGTCAAAGACAAACTCATCTACTAATCTCAGCGTTAACTCTGTATAACGTTTGGTCTTAAAGCAGTGTATGACTTTCATCACTAATTATTCTTCAAATTTGTAAAACCTGAGTGATAGCCTAATTATCATTAATCCATCAGTTTTTTCATGCTTATGCACCTGAATCACTTCCCTCATGGTGAGTAACTTCGAAGATGTGCCATTAAACTGATGTCTAAATATTGTTTTTCACAGTCACACACCCCGTATGATAAGATGACAATTGACTTACAGTAATTCCTTCCATTTCTTCTGACATGGTAACAGACACTGCAGCCGCGTGGAACTCCCATTCCCACAATGCACTTTGTGACAAAATTCCAAAAAGGCCTAAGTGACTTATCAGTTTGGTATTTAAACAGACAGGCTGATTTTGATGGTGTCATCTTCAAAGTTGTTCACCGTGAGGGAAGTGATTTAGGTATGTAAGTGCAGAAAGACTAATGCATTAGTGATAATTAGGCTATCACTTGGGTTTTACAAATTTGAAGAAAAATGTATGATTAAAGTCATACGCTGCTTTAATATAATTGTACGTATCACTAGCCTCATAGCATAATAGCACTATTTGGACAAAAGTATTGGGACACGTTGAATTCAGGTGTTTCTTTTCAAACTGGGATCTTGGATACAAAACAAAAATGACAAATGTCATAATATAGTTTTATATTGTGATAAATATCATATTGATCATTAATATTGATGTTCATTTCTCAAATCAGCATGAACAGGTCATTTTAGGAGCTGTAGCCATGATGTGTCCCAGTTTTTTTGTCCATATATAGTAGTTTATAAACATCAATATTTCCTTAAAGTTTAATGGGAGATTTTTCTTCCTAAGTGAGATGTGAAGAAGGTAGATAGTTAGTTTTGGTAGAAAATGATTATTTACAATCAGTGCACAAAAAATGTTTTGTTTTGTTTTGTTTTTTTATTTAGAGAGAACATTAAAATCATGGTCACGGATAAAAAAAAACAAAACAAAATTAATGTTGAGAGAAATTAAGTAAAAAACATCTGAGGCATTTTGGAAGCAAAGATAATTTAAGCAAAACTAACCAATGCAATGATATTTATCACAATATAAACCTATATTATGACATTTGTCATTATTGTTTTGTATCCCAGACCCCTGTTAGAAAACAAACACCTGAATTCAACATGTCCCAATACTTTGTCCATATAGTGTATGACTTCAGCAATTATGCTATGAGGCAAAAGATATGAAAGTTCTATTAAATTTAGGAGGGGGAAGGGGAGGGAATGGACTAAAATGTGGACACTACAATTGATGCTAGCACCCAGTAGTTCATCTCACTGTAGTTTTTGATACTGCCACATTGACTTTGCCTTTGTTTTTGGTTCAGTCACTGAAATGCTAAAATGTATTTTTTGGCTGTAATAATCTGCTTTCTCAGACCTTCTATAGGATTGTTCTTTAATGGGAGGGCAGCCTCAATTAAATACAAGATAATGCCTTGTTCCTTCTAAGGCTTTAAAATGTCACTTTTCAATCCCTTGAGTGCCACTGGCCTTTAAGTGAACTGACCTTTTAAAGCTATTTGTGATGACCTATTTATAGGAAAGTTTTGGATTTCTGGTTGCTGTAGTTTAGTACTGTAGACCTCCACAGTGTTTAAAACATTTACTTCAACTGATGGCCCTTAAGAACGACAGCCTCCCTGCGCTCATTTTAATACAGCATCAAGAAGTCTGTGTAGGTTCTCATTTGCCCAGGACATCATTCTTCTTGGTTGTTCTTCTCGTTTCAACTCTCGAGAGATAAAATGTTTTCAAAAGAGCAAAATCAGTCCAGTTGAACCGGGAAGAACTACCAAGAACAGCATCAAGAAGTGATGTATTGTTTTACTTTAATGACAAAATCAATGTTGATATGAGCAGGAAAATATCATCTAAAGGACAACTGAAAGCAACTGTGAATGTTAATCAACTGTCCATCCAGAATAGAATTACCATGATAATTTTTAGAAACATAAATCAATAACTAAAACTCCAAGCTTCACACTAGCTCAGAAGAAAATAAGGAACAAGGCATATCGTTTACAATAGAATCAAAATGTGAAAAATATAGTGCTCAATTGGAAAACTGACGTGACAGATTCCTTTATATTATTGCATTGTCCAGCTCAAGCCATAGCTCCTTGATTCAGATACAAACCTTTATTGACAAATACATAATTGGCTTTTTTTTTTTTTTCACTTTACAAGTCATTCAAGATACACAACCGCATAATATTACAGATGTGGACAGTCCTCACAAATTCACCATTAGAGAAATGGTTGCTCTGTTTTGTCAGCTTGAACAATAGCAGGTGGCTAATTTTTGTTGCTACCAACTGCTTTGCAAGAATATTCTTCCTGGAAATTAAGACTGAAGACCATTTTAGAGAGTATTTGTGGAGAACCTGCTGCTAAATCACGTGCAGACGACCTGATTCTGGGTCAGGGTTTCGTACGTAGCAGAGCAGAATTACTATTGCAACAACACATCATCAGTAGGGTAAAACTAACCTATCTCTAATGGTCTAAAACTAACGGTCTAATCCCAGCTCACGTTCCCTATTAGCGGGTGAACAATCCAACGCTTGGTGAATTCTGCTTCACAATGATAGGAAGAGCCGACATCGAAGGATCAAAAAGTGACGTCGCTATGAACGCTTGGCCGCCACAAGCCAGTTATCCCTGTGGTAACTTTTCTTGTTTTTCTTGTGTTTGTAATAATTAAGCATTGTTGGACAAAAACTGTCATCCAATGCTGTATTGTTTAATTATCAGGGTAATCTGTTACATATCAAACTCTGCCCTTGATCAAATACTTTTGACACAACAGAGGTGTTTGGAAGGTTTGGGGAGGATGCTGTTTGTCAAATTGAGATGGTTCTGGCCCTCAACAATTTGACTAAACCAGCAGTTTCTGTTAAGCATTCCTTTCCCCCCTACAATCCCTTATCTGATGATGCAGTCAAACATTGATGATGAACAGGAAGAGCTCCAATTTTCCTCTTTTACGGTCTTACTTTACACTCCCTTTTGGAAAAATCTTACCGTCTTATCTGCTGAAGTGAATGATTATAGGTCTCTGGGCTGGAATGAGTCTGTCTTGCTGGCATTTGGCCGCGACTTGCATCATCAGGTGAAGGAATTTGGGTGGTGAAGACAGCCTGCCCACGAGATTCAAAGAGTATTGACAAGAGCGTTGGAGTAGAGACAAGAGTCATATTATGACAAAAGCATGAAGATAAGGTTGAAAAACTGTGAAGTGGTGCCTTAAATGATGAGACAAGGCACCAAACTCCTCCATGTGTCCTTGGTCGACATGAAGCCAGGAAGTTTCACATCGTTAAAGGCACATAACTTTAAAAGACAAATGAAAAGTAATTCCAAAATTTAGTTTTACTTCAGAAATCCAAGGTTAAAATCATTATTATTAAGTGTGTAACTGTAGACTGTGACATGTCATAGTCTACATGATTTTGGAAAAGATTAGACATTTTATGCATAAATAAAACTAAAATATAAAAAAAAAATTTGTTCAAACAGTTCTACCTCATAAGTTAAAAAACAATGATGAATGACAAACTCCCTGGAGATTTAATTAAGTAAGCAAGTAAGCATTTAATTAAAGACTACTCTGTGCACAGACAGCCCTTTTTTTAACAGGAGAAAGATAAAATAAAAACCAGAAACCAGCGGCTGGTGGCTGATCTAGCACAGTAGGTGTTTTGTCTTCTACAAGGCTTCGTACTTTTAAACTTAAAGTGAAACTATGACATATTCAGAGCACTTTGCACTCCTAAAATGTTGTGAAAACTGAGTCAAGGCAACAAAGGATAACGCCTTACTCTCCCATGGCCTGGGTTAAAACACGTCATTTCAGTTTTTACCAGCTTGACTTGTTACGACACAGAGAGATGGGACAATAGCCTCTGCTGTGCACATGTGTGCGTCTGTGTTTGTGTGACCATACAATGCTCGCTTACATGTCTGTGTCTGCCATTTGTGTGTGTGTCTGCGTGTGTGCGTGCTGTGTAAATAGACGCAGATCCCCGAGGACAAATGATGAGGAGATGATATCTTGTGAAGTGTGCCCTTTAAAAATAGCAGGGTTGCTGTCAACATTACTCGGCTCTGGATGAGCTCTCTGTTTCTGTGTGTGTTTGTGTGTACGCTCCATGATCTATGCAGACATTACTGTGTGTGTCTGTGTTCATGTATGTATGTGTTTCTCCTCTATATGAACAAGTTTTAGCCATTAAGAACTGCCATCATGCATGACTGAGCTCTACATGGTCATTATATGACAGTGTGTGTTTTTTTTATTTGTGTGCTAATAAATTTGTGTGTGTGTCTGCAAAGAGGTATGAGGTACATTTAACCAGAGCTTCTGTGACTGATGTACATGGTAATGTGAAATACCGCCTCAGGGAAGCACAGACAAAGAGAAGAAGCAGGAGAGATACAAGGGTGGAGGGGTAATAAAAGAGAAGGATGAGGAGACAAAGAGGCAGTATAAAACAAATAACACAAGCATTTACATTTTATGTAATGGCTATAATTCCATCTCCCAAAAATTATATTCATACAGTATATGGCTATAGTGCAACTCCAGTTACATTTTGTCAGTCATGTAATGTAGCTGGTATACACTAGTTTGCTGGCATTACAGTTTGTCATTTTTGCAATTTCTAAAATGTGTCTATATGTAATGTGAAAAGAAATTGCTCACAGATAACATGCTTCCTTCTTCCCAAGAGAACTGATGCACTGATCTTGTTCTGCAGAATTATGATTATTTATTATGATAGGGTTTGTTTATCCTGGTTAAGTTTAGACACAAGCAGCCCTTGGAAAGGAAAAGACACCAGGACTTGGGTTAACAGAAAAAAATCGACAGAGATGTGATATTTTCACATTTATTATTCATTTACATTTAAAGAAAACCAAAATGCGCCTGTTTACTTGCTGAAAGAGTCTTCATCGTGCGCCAAAAGGAACTGTCACACACACACACGCACGCACACGCACACACACGCACACACACACACACACACATCCACCAGGAGAAGTTACGTCTGTCTTTCTTAGTTCTCAGATCCATCCATAGGGTTCTCTTTCTCTTTTTCTTTCTCTTTTTCTTTCTCTTTCTCTTTCTCTTTTTCTTTCTCTTTCTCTTTCTCTTTCTCTTTCTTGTAATCATGTGAAGCCCTGGAGGGCAAAACACACATTTCCACATGATGGACAAGCTACACGCTACTTAGCACAGCAGTCAATTTAACGTCTGTTCCAAGCCACACATACTTAGATCATCTTTCAAAATAATTAAAATAATCATATACTGCATGGACAAAATAAAAAGTCACATTTACAGTATTTTCTCTAATTATGGGATGCATTTGCCATGGCAAATTTAAGACACAGTTCTTATGCAATGTCACAATAAATGTCACAACATCCAGCGTTGCATTCATTTTTTCACTAATATCAAGTGTTTTCCATCACATCCCATAGATTCTCAATCAGGTTCAGGTCTGTACTCTGTGGTGGCCAAACCATCTGTGAAAATGATGCCTGATATTCCTCAACTGGCCTTTCACAGTCTGATCCTGATGAATCCTGGTGTTGACATGATGGAATATGTCTGTGTCATCATAGGGTTAGAAATAAAAAATCCGCTCATGTTCAGACCTGGTCATTCAGTGCATCGGTACATCGGTATTCACCTGATCTCATTCTATGGACACATACCGTTGCAGATGTTACACATTAGCCAAGATTCATGAAGTTTTGTAATGCACTACTGTCTGTACATAAAAACTTCAAAAGTTCAGACTCCTGGATAACAACTGAAAGATCATTGAGTCTTGCTTATAAAGTATAAATAAAGTAATTAATACTCCCACCCACTATTACACCCACTCACCAAACAACTTGTACCTGCAGTATGTGATGCACACATAGCACAGCAAAATGATCACATACTAATTAAATGTAGTGGTGGGCTGTCAGGGCCAGCGAGGCCATCTCATCATCAGAAACACTGACCTACATGTAGGCTACAACCTAAATTCTAATATTTGTTTCATGAAATTGTATTAATTTATTCCCAATAGACTATTCCCTTCATTTCTTAGCATTTCTCTTGGCTGCACTGCTTCTAGTACATGTATGTGGATGTAAGATATTTTGTCCAATCAGATTTCAGTCTCTTTGTGTTGCCAGAGTTAATCTAATCTGCCCTGGGCCTTCAGAATGAGTAGAGAAGGCCCATGTAACTTAAACTGTATAGCATCAGGACTGTTTCTTTAACTAATTAGATTTCAATTTCACCTCACAGGGTCAACAAGCCTCCCCCCAATGTCATCAGCATTTATGCTTCCTCTGATTGGATGGCAAAAGCTAAACTTTTTTGATATAGCTTTGACAATACTCATTTTGATTCATGCCAATAAAGCTCATTTAACCCATAAAGACCCACTCCTACTTTTATGGCAGTTCCCAAATGAATTTTCCTCTCTATTTAACCTTTCTTAAGTGATTAATCACCATTGTTTTTTTAATATTATCCTCTGTATTTTGCATTTTTTTCAGTGAATATCAGGTATTTTCCTATATTTAAGTTACCGTTCATGTAGATGTTTATAAAAACTAAAGCTGAAGACTGAAACTTAAGAAAAAGGGACTTTTCAGCAAAGAAATCAATAACTGAACATAAACCATGTGTCTCCATCCACTGTCAGTGATCCACCTCCATTAGTTTTACTAGTGAATCAATGCTGCAGACAATTATATTGTTTCCACGTTCACTATGGAGCCTCTGAACATCCAAATCCATATCTGATGATCATGAAAAGATGACAAACTACATTTTACACCAATTGTTTACATGTATTGATATGATTAATTGAACAACAGTTATGAAACATTTTAGATCAGTAGATGGTTTTTGTCACCAGTGGCTGTTTGGATCTTTATGGGTTAACTGAATTTAACTGAACTATTAATACATTTGGGGTAGAATTGTTTTATGTCCATAATGGTTAAGGAAAGTAAAATGATTTAGACTCGGACATACTTAAAAATCCATTTTCAAGGTGGACTTTTCTAGAAAAACCAGATATGAGGAGAGGTCGGCCAACCCTGAAGCTAGCTAGCTGGCTGAGCGGACATTCTCTGTCCTCAAGAGAATAGAAATTTATGTCAGGAATATGACTGGACAGAGGAGACTCTCAGCCTTGGTCTCCATGGACATAAAAAATGACTAATTAATGGAACTGAAGTGCACAGATCACCTCTATGACAAAGACATTGAAGTTTTCCTGCATAAAGAAAGGAGGTTGGATTTTGTATGTAAATAATGAGCAACTCTGGTGAGTAGGCTATGACATTTTTTATGTAAATTTTGTATGTTTTTGTCATGTTATTAGATACATATTGATTCTGAACTGCTCCAGATGATGTACATGGTACAGCTGTGGTTGTAGAGTAAAGGTTTGGCGTTGTCTTAACTGGGTTTACAGCGTTAGTAATAATAGTATTCACCTTCAATGCAGGAAATCTCTCTCTCTCCCTCTCTCTCTCTCTCCCTCTCTGTCTTGTATTGCCTTGTTATGTTGTGTTTTTTGTATAGTATTGATGGTTTCTATAATTGTGACATCATAATGGTGGTATTACGAGGTGGATGAAGTCGAGTAAGTCCCCACTGAAGGTCCAGGTACCACATGTACAGCCCACCACCAAGGTTAGAATAGTTTTGGATTTGTCATTATAGTTTAGTTTTATTTAGTTTTGACTTTTTTTCTCTCTAATTCAGTTTTAATTAGTTTTTAGAGCAGGTTTGCTAGTTTTTATTAGCTTTCTTTTTTTCTAAATGCTTAGTTTAGTTTTAGAATTAATTTTATTTTTTTCATACCTTTCATCTTCCTCTCCATCGTATTCACAGATATCCCATACAGGACTCTGCTGCTTTCTCCCAACTTTATTGTTCATGTTTCCAGGTAGAGTGGGGATGAGAGGCTGACTCTAAACCACAAGTGACGAGAAGTGATGGACCGTTAAGTGCCGTATGGTGCCACCAGCCAGTGGCGTGCAGTGAGCCTCAATTTCAGTGGGGCAGAAACTACTGGCCTACGACCACACCCACAATTTATATGTTTTTAATGTGTATTTTTGAGC
>JAPQRP010000009.1:28235875-28270418 GCA_037367295.1 Apogon hyalosoma | reverse complement strand
CCCCACCCCTACCCCTTGGCCCTCCCCCTTACCCCTACCCCTTGAAACGGAGTTGCATGGGGTAGGGGTTGTAACAATCCCCTATGAATGAGACAACCCTCTGAGACCTGTTATTTCATCAGCAGTCATCGATACCGCTATTAACAGACGCCACAACTTTGTTTGCGAAAGAATTCACCAGCAGCTGTAACCATCTCTGTCGCATGGGCTTTGGCCATCTTTTTGCAGCTATCAACGGCAAACCTCTGAAATGTGATCTGTAACACACTGAAACGGCATTAAATGATCGATCAAATGATGAAGTTATTTATGCAGGAAATACTTAAATTTGTGTGTTTCTGTCATCACACTGCTGCACTTTTTTGTTATGGTTTACCTACAGCTTGTTGATGATTCCAACAGAATTATGGGAAATTTCTCATACCCCTCCATTTGTAGTGTGGTCCTGAAAAATTTCCATTTCAAGGGCCAAACAGCCCTCCCCCTTAGCCTTTCCCCTCCGGCTCATCAAGAATTGAGACACCCCTACCCCTTCTTGTGAACGCGCAAAATGGAGGGGTAGGGGTAAGGGGGAGGGCCAAGGGGTGAATAACAGAGTGGATTTCTACAACCTGTTTCAATTCCTGCTTAATTTGTTACGTTTTATAACTAGTTATATCAGTTATGACATTTGCACATATAAGGTTAAGACTTCTGATGAACATTTTTCCGAGTACGACAATTTGTCAGCAGCAGCGGTTGTAGTAAAAACTGAAAATATATCCAAACATCGAGCCGATTACCTTAAATGTTCAGTTGATGGTTGTATTAATGAACACATGTGACTGAACGGAACAGAAAGCAGTCAACATCCTGGAGGGGGTGGGGTGTGAAGTGGCTCATTTTGCATTTAAAGGGCCAGCGCTCAAAATGACCTTTCTGATGTCATTACTCAGAAGTAGGGTTGAAGATGGACCTGTGGAGTTGAGTTAATGAAGAATTCAGACCCAAGCAGAGCATTTACAGTTTATGTGGACCACAGGGAAATGTTTGAAAATGCATTATTCCATTAAAAAAAAGCAAAAAGCAAAATATCTGTCCTTTAACTCAGTGCTGAGGTAACATTACTGTTTTATTGATCAGACAGCTTTTCTTTACATAAAACAGTGGCATTTGCTCTCTGCTGTGATGATTATTATGCATATGCAATTCTCTTTTGTGCATTAAAATACAACCAGGATACAAAGAAAATACCCAGCCAGCAGGTCCACGTGGGCCCCAGAAGGGTTGCATTTGGGCTGCATATAAGGGTCCCATGTGGGTTTGTCCACAGGTTCCATGGTGGCCCCACATGTGTTTGCCCATATCAGAATCAGAGATCTGAATATCTCATATTATTTATTTTTCACACTATTTATCCCACAATATTTATCTTTCTTGTTATTTGCACTACTTCTAATGTTATTTGTGCTACTTGAATTCAATTTTTTTTTTTTTTTTTTTTTACAAATATCTTAGATTGCAATACTTTTAATTATTTCATGTAAATAACTGTGCCTTTTACTGATATTTGTTGTCTGTAAATTCTTGCACTGACCCTGAGAGCTCTACCTCAATTTCTTTGTAATTGGTACAATGACACTAAAGAGATTCTGATTCTGGTTCTGATATGTGCAAACGCATGTGGGGCCAGCATGGAAACTGTGCCAAACCCACTTCAGACCCTTATATGCAGCCCAAATGTAACCCTTCTGGGGCCCACGTGGACATGCTGGCTGGGTATGCACAGCACTTAAGTTTCAGGAAAAAATCTAACTGTACAGACTAAAGTGTGAGTGTTTAGTGTGACCTCCCTGTTCATTTAATATGTATTTAACACTCTCTGCTGTTTTACACCTGGTTTCATTCAAGACTTTTGAGACATTTCTCATTTTTTGCATTGGTTTTCATCATGGGAATGGAAGACACACAGTACTGACTTCAACCTGCAGAAGTCATGTATGTGTGATTTTTCCTTTTTTTTTTTTCATGCTGTGCATATATGTCCCAGGGATGTCACTAGGACTTGAAAACATCCAGGGCTTAAAAAAAAAAACAAAAAAAACAACACATTTACGAAAACAAATTTGCAGCTGTCCCAGTATGCCCAGGTCTAATGACTCCCATGCACACAACAAAGCTAAACATGGCCGCAGACTTTTACACAGTTCTTTATGAATGTAAAGGATGACAAAGCCTAGTAGTTTCACCATTCTGAACTCTCAGCAAAATATTAATCAGATTTTTCACATTTTTTACATTTGAACAATGACCAATTTTTGTTGCTGAATAGGATTTTTATTCATGCACATAAGAACTCATAATTTTAAGATCATGTCTAAATTGAATGGCCTTGGCCTTGAAACTCAAATGATGCTTTAACACAAAAGCCTGGGTTTTCTTATTTCTTTTAGTTCAGACAGGAAATATGTCTTTCAGGATGACAGTTTTAATGGCCTTGATGGTTTTGTTGGAAATCTTTAGTTCACAGGAGAGAAAATGTGTTGATAAAAAAATACAGGATTACAGTATTAATTTAGATCTTTCTTTCTGCTGCACTTTCTTTCTGATTCTGCATTAATTCTGTGATTTTACATTCAAATAGAGCAATACAACCATCAGTTTTCAAGCTACATTACAGTTTCTGCCATCACTGGGCTAAAATTCCATAATTAGCTATGAGTATTTTGGAAATACAGTGATGTAAGAGAAATCTACTGCATTATGGAAGACTGTGCCTAATCATAGTTGTTTTCAGAGACGTAGAAATTAAAAGCAATTACAGGTTAATTACAGATTACTGCCATGTATTGATATCTATTTCATATATTTAACCTTTTGATTTGGACAGAGAAAGAGAGAGATGCAGATGGAAGTCGTGCATTTTGGAATTCTGGTCCTTCTGCCCCTGATTTCTACCTCCAGCACCTTTAACCTCCTGAGACCAGGAAAGTCAAAGTTTTGGCTTTTTTACATTAAATAATTGTCTTGATTGGAAACAGCATAATGCAACAGTTTTTTTTTCTGTCCTTTGCAGTAGACATCTTTTTTTTTTTTTTTTTTTTTTTTGTGGGTATGTGTGTTTTTGTTTGTTTGTTTGTTTGTTTTAGTAAAGCTGTGAAACTCTTGTCCCCTACAGAGGATAAAAATACATTCCTGGGTCTCAAGAGGTTAAGAAGAAAAATATAAATTTTGATGTAAAAAGTCTGATTAAATTAGTTCATGTTCTTTATAATTCACTCTTGGCCATAAAGTTGGAATAATTTTGTTTTCAGACACATTCCTCTTTTTATTCCTATTTTATACATATCATTAATCACTTTTGACCACGTGCAATGATTACATACTGAGTCCCAGTTACACCTTATTCATCAGCAATAAAATGCATTGTCACAATCATTTTATGAGAAGGGATAAAAATATTTTATTCCAACTTGATGGGCAATTGAGTATAAATAATAGCTCTGATAAATAATCTAATAATCTTCCAATTAGGTAAGATGTTTGATAAAACTTGTCAGACCATGAACATCCACAGTAGATTTAATAAAAATAAGGCTTTAAGATGAGCTCACGGATGAACAAAACTCAAACCATCATCCGTGGCATTAGTGGATGACCAAAAACAATGAAAATGCCAATCTTTTAGATCGCACTTTCATCTCTGAAGTGAGGTCATTTCATTGTTGAGCTGTTTACAAAAGGAAGTTGGTCACAAAGCCAACACGGACTTGAGCCCTTTGTGACTTCAGTCAAATGTTGTGGCATTTACCGTCACAGGCTGGTCAGCTGACCGTCGGCTATCTTTAACACATGACGTTACATTTCCACTGAGGCTTACATCAAAATTTACTTCCATTAAAGGATTTTGTCTCTGCTAACTTCAGGAAAACTAGTACATTTGTGTGTGTGTGCGTGTGTGTGTGTTGTGTGTTTTCTAGTCAGACACAGAAAATGGACTTAATCTCATCTAGCCAATCCTTAATCATGTCTTTCCAGTTCTTCCTCTGGTTTCCATAGCAACAACCTTCCACTTCTTTTGAGATATCCTCTAATGTGGCGGTGTGTTCATAGGTACAGCTCTGTGGTAACTTGCATCTATTTTCTCCTCAAGGCTAAGACTGAAGGCCTTTGTATGAATCAAATCAGAGCAGGTTTACTATGTCTGGTGAATTTCCTGAGGTGTAGAGTAGTTTCACTATTATATTTCAAGACGAACCAAGGCCTTAATTCAGTGTTACAATAGGTGAATGAGATAAAGCCACACTATATGAATGAATCTGTGGCAATATTCATGTCCTGTACAAAACAGTACATATATTTTCCTCTACATCCAGGCCTGTCATCCACTTTTAAATGGTATTTAACAACACTAAAATATATATTTTTTTAAATGGCTTTCAAAGTTAACATTTTTAAAAATTCCATTTGTGTGTCAAGAAAAATAAAAATACCAGAGAGGGATGGTATCATATCTCACTTTGTACATGTATATTGTAGTTTTATGTAATGATCCTGTGAATGAAAGGAGCCATGATATGTCTGTAATTTTCCTGCACTTTAGAGATGGACACATGTAGTTGTCTTGTCATGAAATCTAAATAAAGAATGCACTTCAATGACCCTAACACTCACATGTTCAGTTGTTTTGCTGCTGAACTTCATGGCAGATACAGCCTCTGTATCTTCTGCATCCAATATTATTATTATGAAGTCCATGGTGTCAGTACTTTAAAGTCCACTACAAACAATGCTTTTTCTGAGGGTTTGAATGGGATTAGAGTTACTGTTGTGTAGTGACTGTATGCACGGAGATATGTTGAGAAGCAAAGATTGTGTGGGCAGATTTTTTTTTAAAAAAAAAAGAGAGAAAGAGGGGGAAAAACCTGATTAGAAAAATATCCGTATTAGTGTAATGGATTCATTCAATTGGCACATTGCCTGCACTCCCACCTAATATCATGAAAATTGCTGCAGTAGGTTTTTAAAATTATACTGAGAGACAAAGAAATAGACTTAAGCAAAATATCAACCCTTTTGGTAACTGTTTTATAGAACTGTTTTATATGACCTTTGATGCAATGTTCATCAAAAACACAGGAAAATACAGGAAATATGCACACAGCCTAAAAAGACAAAAGTCACATAACAAAACTGAACTAAACATGTTGTAAAAAGGTAAAGTCAGTATTGACCCCTGACCCCATGACAAGAAGTAGCATAAACAGTTAGAAACATCTGACGTGTTGAATGAAACCTGGTATAAAACATCAGTAAATTAATGCAATAAATGTCTTAATCTCTGAACAAAGCAGTTAAATATAAAGTGCAATGGGAGGTCACATTAAATATGACCACTTTGGTTTATAGAAGCTGTTTTTACCTTGAAATGGTTATTTTTCCTGCTGTACATCCTTTCATTATATCTGGATTGTATCTTAAAAGAGTGATATTTTGTGTTTTTAAATGGAATTCTGCTAAAACATTTCCCTGTGGTCTCCATAAACTGTAAATGCTCTGCTTGGGTCTGAATTCTTCATTAACTCAACTCCACAGGTCCATCTTCAACCCTATTTCTGAGTAATGACACCAGAAATGTCATTTTGAGCACTGGCCCTTTAAATGCACAAGCCACTTCAGGCCCCACCCCCTCCAGGGTGTTGGCTGTGCTTTCTGTCCCATTCAACCAACAACTGAACATTAGGTAACTGACATATTTCCAGTATGGATTACAACCGTTGCTGCTGACAAACAATTATGTCATACTCTGAGAAATGTTTGTCGGAAGTCTTGATCTTATATGTGCAAATGTTGTGATGTAACTAGTTATAGATGTAACAAATTAAGCAGGAATTAAAAAGGGGTTGTAGAAATCCACTTAGTTTTTGCCAGAATGAATATAAAGACAGCTTTACAATTCAAACTTTTCAAACTATTAGGGTCTAAATACACAAATAAATGAACCAAAGACTAATAAAAGTGGGTTTAGCAAAAATATGAGCCCTTTAATACAGAGACTGAAAAATGTATATGTGTGGTCATTAGAACTTTACTAAACCAACAAACCTTACATTGGCCTTTTACACAGTTTATTTACACATTTTAACCTTGGAAATGTTTTGTCCTCTGAAGTAATTCGGCTCTTTTATGAAAAAATGTACACCACAGCTGACGGATCAGTCGATCCAGTTTAATCATGTATGACAACATGGATGGATGTAAAAGGTAGTGAACTACTAAGGAGTATCGTGTATGGAAAAACACTACAGTAAAGAGGAAAACCGAATGTTGTGTTTCTTATAGTCGACAGCTGAATTTATTGCAATACAGTTTGTGAAAATTTACTTTTTTTTGTGATTTTTCAGGAATTCCCTTCAAATTTGGCTGATGTTTTATCAAACATGACTAAATAAAAGAAAGAAAAAAAATCAGATTATAAAATCTGGCTGTTTGTTGTAAAGTTATCTGACTCCAGAGGTGAGTGCTGAACTAATAAAAAAAATCAGCCTTAAAGAAATAATGTGCAGTAACTTTTCTGTTCATTTATACCTGAGTTGGATTAATGACTGTCATTTGTTTTGTTCTGGTCAGAGAATTGCAGTGAATAGTTGGATCACTAATGGGGTTGAAGTGAACGTTGTCCAGCTGTGGACTGGTCGCAAGTTTCCATCAACACAACAGGAAGTCAAAGGTTGAGAGGTTTCATAGTGCTTCATGTTCTCGTCTGCGTGCGCACTGCTACTGTTTCAATAGGAGGAAGTCAGCATGACCCTGCACACCCGAAGAATTCATCACTTCCCAGCTGCAAAAGAATCGCAGATAGTAACTAGTGGCTATTTTTTTCCCATGTTAGGCTGCTGACGTCACTTTCTGAGTTCACATGTAGTCACAGTCGGTGTTCTGCGGGTGATTCATGAAAGAAGAATGAGCTGATGGCTCACTGGACTGGACTCAGTTCTATGTATGAAAAAATGTTGCATTTGATTTGAAAACAGCCAAGAGCACTGTTTGAAGGAGCAGAATATGTGAAAAAAAAAAAAAAAACTAAACTAAACTTAAACATCATCTCTCTTAATGCTGATTGTCCTTGAATGCCTATAACAACAAAGCATCTGCTACCTTAAATCACTTTAAACAAGCATTAATGCTCATAAAGTGACTTTGAATCAGTAAATGATTAAGTGTTTTATTCAGAATCTAATTACCAAGATAAGACAAAGTACAGTTTTTTTTTCATAATTAAATAAATTTAGCGGGAAAGTGATAAAATGCCTCTTAAACATTAATTCAGATAGGAATTAAAAGCTCATTTCTTATCTTAAACTTTCTCTCTGTTGTCGTTCCGTGGCCCCCTGACATGCTTTTTTCCCATAAGTCCCTTCTTCTCTTTCTCTCTCTCTGCCAGATTTACACCAACTGCATTTCTCTTCTGCAGTTCTGAAAAAAATTAAGAGACCACTGCAATTTCCTCTGAAATCAGCATGTCTGCATGTATGACAACCATTCCATCCCTGTGTCTGCTGAATTCCAATGCAAGCACATGTTATTTTACTGAATAAACGCCTGATCCATGTCTTATTTAAGAAGGAGGAGTATAAACACTACTACTGTGGCCATCACTGTCTTCTTACAATAGACAAAAACAGTGCTATTATTATTATGGGAGGACTCCAGGAAAAGTAGCTGATGTTCTGCATCAGCTAATGGGGATCGTAATAAATAAATAAATATTAGTACGGAAAAGTAATTGGAATCCAAAAATAACTACTGAAAATTCCTGGACTTCTGCTCTGACAATGTTCCCAAACTCTGAGGCCTGGTTCTTCTATCTGGACAATGCTCCTGACCTCAGCTAGGTCCATAAAGGTGTGGATGACGGACCACCAGATGAAGACCCGTCATGACCAGACCAGTCTCCAGACCTGAACCCACTTTGAAAACTTCTAGAGGAAGATGGATGGATGGTCACGAGCCATTGAACACTGCTGAACTTCTTGAATTTCTATTCCAGGAGCTGCATAAAATCATCCAACAGCAGTGGTGGAGAGCCAAGACATGTGAAAGCTGTCACTGAAAATCTGGGTTATTCCACCAAATGTTGATGTCTGAACTTTTCCCAAGTTAAAACATTAGTGTTGTGTTGTTTAGAAATGAATATGACCTGGTTTTCTTTGCATTATTTGAGGTCTGAAAACACCGCATCTTGTTGTTATTCTAACCATGTGTCTTGTTCTGCAAATACATGCTCCAAATGATATTTTAATTTGAAATTTGAAAGAAATGTTGTCAGTAGTTTAGAGAATAAAACAAAACTGTTAATTTTACTGAAACACAATCCTATAAATGGTAAAATCAGAGAAACTGATAATTTTGCAGTGGTCTCTTATTTTTTTTCCAGAGCTGTATATTAAACCAACATCCCGACTTTCCCTTCAGTCGCTGACAGTAGGATTCAGTTTACCTGATGAAAACAGGAAAATGGACATTAATGGATGAAACCAAAAGCTGCTAATTGGATTGTACTTGATCTTTTTTTTTAATCTCCTAAAATGATCCGTCCTCTTATGTCCAGGTTGATGTGATTCGGTGTCTTGAGTGAAGCCGTGCATGACTGACAGATGCACCAACAGGATTATCCACAGACGGAGGCAGAGGAGGTGAACAGGAAGCTCCTTCTAAACTCTCAACAACACCACGGTTTTATCTTACGTCTGACACATATTTCTACTTTGGCCCCAGTATTCTTTCTCTCCTTTTTACAGTTTCACACCTGCTTTGTGGTCACCTTTTTACCTCCACTACTACAGTTGTGTTTTCAGCCACATCTGCTTACTTTTCTGTCTGACAGCAGAATAAAGCCAAACCTACAGTACATGATGTACATAAGTGGACAGATGGCACAGAGGCTACAGAGGAATAGATCCAACAAAAAGGCCAGACCCTGGAATTTCTTTCAGTCTTTTCTTGTGTTGCAACCTTGGCCTCTCATTTTCACATTGTCACACATTGTTTATCATTTCTTAGGGTTAGGGTTAGAGTTTTCCGTTGCCCATTAAGAACACAGTATGAGGACACGCACATATACTAAATAAATGACTCTATATTGACTAATAATAATGTATTGTAATAATAATTTGGCCGAAATAGTTTTTCACAAAAATGCTGTTGTTTAAAATGAAGAACAGATTTTACTTCTGTAGTATAGAGTTAGTTTTTTGTATTTTAGGGCTGTCAAATGATTAAAATTTTAATCAGATTAATCACAGAGTTGCTGTGGATTAATTTCGATTAATCACGCTTAAATGTCATTCATTTTTAATCTGCATTAATCACATTTGATTTTGCATGAGTAAAGAATTTCAAGATAGAAGGGAATATATATGAACTTAATGTGGTTGTCACAAGATGGACGACACATTAGCCGAAGTGCTGGCAAAATCCCCGACTGATGTATGCCTCACGTTAATGTGATATTTTAAGTGCTTTGGTGAAAAGAAAACTCCTTCCTGCAGAGTGTGCTTAATACTTTATGTCGGTCAACTGTTCCATCTTGTTTTTTTGGTCCTCATATTTCCATCCAGAGGGCCAGTGTGCTGTTTAGTGTCTTCCATCTTCATGGGTTGGTTCTGCTTCCTGTCACTACCGGATCAACTGTCCATTTGCACATGTGCGACGGTAACACTACTTGGACGAACTGCCCCAAATGTGTTGGCAGAGACGTTCAGAGTCATTCTGCACTTCAGATGAGTTAACTGAGTTAAAAGTTTTAATCAGATTAATTGTGATGATGGATTAATCTGCATTAATGTGTTATTTTAACAGCCCTAGTATATATCAGTAGTTTTAGTAGTATTTTAGTAGTATATGTAGGCTATATTTAATATTTTATTTCTGGTAGCTTCATACACTGCATATGTTTAGCAGTATTTTGTCTCATATTTTTTGCATGGTCCCCTTTTGCACTAATTGTTTTTGCTGCTAAACAGAACAGAGCTACTAATCGAATTTTCATTGTTCCTGTGACAACAAAGATCTATTCTATTCATTTATTTAACCATGTAAATTAGTTGAGAGCTGATTCTTATTTTCAATAATGACCTGGACATATAGAGATGAGCAACCAATCACTCTCACATTCACACCTATGGGCTGCTTAGATTAACCTATCATTGCATGTCTTTAGACGGTGGGAGGAAGCCAGAGTACCAGAGAGAACCCACGCAAACATGGAGAGAATATGCAACACTCCACAGAAAGGTTCCTGGAGTTGGAATTGAACCCAGAACTTTCTTGCTTTGAGGCAACAGTGCTATCCACTGAACCACCATGTTCAACCCATCGCTAACCATGGTCAGATTGTTTTAACTGACTTCCTTTAAACTTTCAATTTCTGTACAAAGCAGAGTTGAGTCAACAGCTCAAACTGCCTGAAGTTCAGGCTCTGAGAATAAGACTGAACTGTATCTTATCTGTTAAAAGAAAAAGTAGCAGCCTTCAATAAGTATTCAACAACATGTGAAATAAAAACTATCTTAAGACACGTAGGACTGTAGGAGCTGAAATGCAAGAGGACCTTTACTTTGAAAGGAAATGTTGATGAAAAAGTATGAAAAGAGGTGAAAATCACTAGAGTCTGGTTATGTTGAAGCTGTAGAAACATCTTCAGACACTGACTAGATTGTGGAGAGAGATGGTTAACTTGACATCATTTCCATGATCTGTCAGTGTAAGTTTTCCCATTTGCATATTTTCACAGTCTGATAGGTCAACAGTTTTACAACAAAATGTCACAAAGAGACATAAAATTATGTTTAAAACTGACAGCCATCATATGTGTAAATGATGCATGATACAAACAGGCTAAAAAGTGTGTTCTCATGGGGCCCGACCTCAGCTCTGTGTACACACAGCATCTAGCAGCAGGATTAGCATTAGCATTAGCATCAGCACATAACACATTCGGAGCCATGAGCTGCCATTGTAATGGCATTCAGATTGGCAAAATCTATACAATGAAAAGAATATTCTTTAAATCCTCCATTGTTAACTCGTCAATTAGTTTATAACATAACTTGTCACTGCCGTTGAACATGGCAGTTTAAAGTCTATGCATCTGCTGCGTTCAGTAATACCTCAAGGTTCATATTGTCCACAGTTTTAAGTCCAACACAATCAGTGCTTTTTCAGAGTGTTGTACCAGTTTGTAGTTGTTTTTTTTTGGAGTTTTTTTCTTTTTTATGCAGAAGGGGAAAATATCCATTCACAAAAATATATCATCATCAGTAAATATGTGCACTGATGTTTCCATTTGTGAGCTGTATCAGTCACACACACACACACACACACACACGCACACACACACACACACACACACACACACACAGGTGAAAGTAAAACCCTGTTTAAGCCGGGTGATTAAAAACTCCCCAAATGTTCTCAGGATGTTTTCTAAATAAAGTCAGACTTCTTTTTAATGAATGAGCAATGATAGGTTTGAGTTTGCACATATGCAGTGGTTGCATAATTAGAACTGATTGCTTAATATAACGATGACATAGTCTGTGCCTTCGGGCTTGTCCTGTACACTAATATTTCAGCAGAAAAATGGGAAATGAATCAGAATCAACTCTCAACTATTACAGTAAAAAACATACTGTTGAGTGGAGGATCATGTTCTCCTTTCAACTTATCTTCACATTTATTTATCTATATTATAAAAGCCAAGTGGCCTCTGTGTGCATGCATGTGTGTACGTGTCTCAGGAATCACACAAAATCCGGAAAGAGCTGACTGCTGCAGTTTGGTACACTTATGTATTTTTGGTCAAGGACGAGACTAGCACAAATGGAAAGTTGATAGGATCAATATTTTGGGATATATTAGTAATTTTGGAATACAATAGCCTTACAATCACGTTACTATGCCCAGAAACGCTTTGGTGGTGACTGCTGGACAAATGCGGTACAGCATGCACAAATACACAACAGCATAGAAACTACCACACCTAGAACCCGTGGATCTGCAATGGTCAACGCTCTAGTTAGCATTTATAATGTCTACATTACTGTTAGCTTTAACGGGGCTGGTATGACTTTTCTTGCCAAAATTAAATGTGACAGACTAGAGGCATCATTAATGTCATCAATTACAGTTAACAGCAGTTTTCCTGTTGTTAATTGTAGATATTGTACATATGACTGGTTTCAGTCTCTGATTTGACACACTTGTTAACTCTGTGCCACCACAAACACTCCCTTGCTGAGAGACAATTTCTCTTCATTTGTGACAGTGATGATTTATATTTTAATAAAAATTTGCTTATAAAGACCAGCAAACATTACTCCCTCTTGCTTTTCCTTCCTTTTCCAGTTTGTACAGCTGAGCTCAATTTGCTCCATTAGTGTCAGAGGACCTTTCTTTTGCCAAAACAATATTGTAATTGCACAAAAAAAGTCAAATAAAATACTAAAACACTTGGGTGCCGCCTACGCATGTGTCTGTTTATAGACCCTTTTACATCACTTGAAATTTCTGCCTTCAAACATATGCTCCCAAACCTGAGAAGGGTGATATATATTTAAATCGCAACTTTTACTGTACCTGATATAAATCCTCTCCCCATTCACACAAGTCCTCTCTTCTCTTTCTTCTCTTCCTCCATATTTGTACATGTCTGAGTGGAAGCTTTGCAGTTTAACATATGTTTACTGAAAAACTCCTTTGGAGCAACTGAGACAGATAAATAATTGACGCGTAGAGATATGCAGAGATGCCTCACTTATAGCTTTCAGTTAGTTTTTAGTGTTTTTAACTGAATATGTAGCCAGCAGGTATGCTCACTTTCTGTAAACAAAGATGACAGAAAAATAAAATGTTCTGGGAAGATAAAGATTCTCAGAATTAATCACAGACTCCAGTGTTTACATTGCACAACTGGCTTCCAGAGGAGAAACTAATATCATCTGAGAGGAGGTTCAAAAGAAGTGAACAGAGTTCCAGTCAATCCCTCCTCTTCCTCCTCCTCACCACATCTGTGTGTCAGAATCAGCAACACATTCACCCAAGAGTCCCATCACCAACAGCAGCGCTCTGTTATGACAACTACGCATCACCACGGTGACCACAGTATGGCCGTTGGACAGACGTGACACGCTGCAGACTGTCGGAAGGGTGTGTCCTGACAGGGGCGCGAGAGGTCAAAGGTCGTCTTGTCTTAATGTGTGTGTGTCAGGTTTTGCTGCATTCCAGAGGTGGTGGATTTAAAGTTCAGAGACAGAAAAAAAGTGTTGCTGATGAAAAACAGGAAAAGGATTTTTTTTAGTGGAAGTAAATGTTGAATTATTATCCAAACATTTATTTTTACGATTACAACTTCAGTTATGATTTAATGGTGAGTGGTAAAGGTTTGTCTGTTGGCATCTGACTGCATCTCTAAGCTGTCGACTGTCTCCACTGCTTACATCCATGATAACAGTTATTTATTTCTCTCTAGAGAACTGGCAAACACTCACTCTAGAGGTGTTCAACACCTCTGCTGCTTTGTTTAGTAGTGCTGTCAATCACTATAGAACAAAATGAGTTAATTAGACACACTGTTTTCTGTGATTTACTGTAATTAAACACTTTCTTCTTGTTAAAGGTTGCACACTGGGGGTGTTTTTTTTTTCTCAGGTCAATGTTTTTTCAAACTGTTGTTTATGTCATGAGTGATTTCACACAATATGTAAATATTGCACAGCAAAACAGCAGTGTTGTTTTATTTCAGATTCTGTTTATTCAAAGCTTCAGCAAATAAAGGCCTCAACCAATTATTTGTGTGACACTGGCATCATGTGACAACAGCAATGACGTACCTGTTGACTTCTAGGTGTATTGATTTGCATGAATCACACGTATGCTAAAGATGATGAAGTGAAGGACATCATCGACAGAGCAGTTTTGACAACTAGACTATGTTGCTGTTAAGGTGCGATGTCACTTCCTATTTCCAGGACCACTTCTGTTCATTTCTCTGTATTCGCTCTGCTGCAGTCCATTAAACACAACCAGCTGTCATTCTACCACTTTATGTGGGATGATCAAAAGCAGTGGAAGTGAATGAAGATGGTAAGTTTTTTAGTCTTGATCAAAGAACAAAAAATGGAGTTTAGCACCAGCTAATGTTAGCATTGTTAAATAAAGTGACGATTTATGTCAACAAAAATCTGGGGACAAAGTCAAGCGATGCACAGCTATAAATGTCTTCTCTTACAAAGCGGTCAATAACATTTTCACATAGTTGTCCTTTTCGCTTCAGTTGATTCCCTGAGAGAGGTCAAAGAGGACAGCCTTTATTGTCCAGTTGTATTCTTTGGATATGTTTTTACCTGTTTGAGACAGGGTGGCAGTGGTTCAGTAGATACCTGTCACCCCGAAGCAAGAAGGTCCTGGATTTGATTCCAACACCAGGGACCTTTCTGTGTGGAGTGTGCGTGGGTCCTCTCTAGGTATTCCGGTGTCACGTACAATTTTTACCCCCTAAGAATTATGCGCATGCTCCAAACTGTCAGCCCTGTACAAACACATGCTTTTCGATGTAAACATCAGGTGATGTAGTCATCCGGTAGTGAAACCTGTTGTACTGAATTTACCCCATGCAGATTTTCTGAAGAAAACAGTAAAAATTAGGTGAGTTGCTTCCCATATTATTCGGATCACTGTAACACTCAACCATGTGTTAACTTTGTTTATCTGGTTGACATCATTTTTGTCAAATAGTGAATGGATGTATGATTATTAATTTGCATGCTGTGTTACTCTTACAGTTACACAGTCAGTAATTGTTAAAGCTATTGTGTGTAACTTCTACATGTCCGTAAATGTCCGTTTCACCCAAATCACTACTAGAGGAGATGACACAATGCTAATTAAGCTGATCGGCCCCTCGAAAATCTCGTGGTATTTTTCAATATATATAATTTTTGCTTTGCGTGTCGACCAGCGACATTCCTGCGCTGGCACACAGGAAATGACGCATTTTACCTCACAACAAGAAGGGAGGGGCAAGAGGCAGAGTGCAGGTAGAAAGGGAAAGTAAGTTAAGCAACATGGCGGAGAAGCCAAAGAAGAGGCCTAGACACAGTTCAGAAGTGGATCCTACCACAAATAAAAAGCCTGGATGTTCAGCTGAAGGAGTATTAGCGAAGAAGGAAAGTGACTGACGGAGAAGGCAAACAAGGATGTGTATTGGTGTGGCTTTTCCTCGGTGCAGAGCCCTGAAGGAAGAAACTGGGCTGAGGGCAGACACGGATGTTGACCTGCAGCTGTTGGACAAGTAAGTGACTTGGTTTATAATTCTGTTATGAGTTGTATGTGTTGCTGTTACATGTACTGGACCTAATACTTTATTATTTTCTTGGAAATAGTGCCATGAACATAATGTAATGTTAGCAGCCCGGTGTTAGCCACATTGTGTAGCCACTGTTAGTCTGTGTACCATGGTGAGCAGTACACGGTGTGTAGCGTGAGCGTGGAGAGCTACACTGTTCAGTTTGGTGTTGGTTTAATCCTGCTAACAAAAATTAGACAGATCACCGACAACATAACATCCGTTATTTACAGCTGAGCTAACAATGGAGTTTAGGCTACGGTCACACATTCACAAATGCGGTCTTGAAATGCGGCACCTTGTCTCTCGTTTGTAATAGGCTATTTGCGTTTCTGTGGCAGAAAGAAACATACAATAATTACCTCTTCCAAAGAGTCAGTCTTTTTTTCACCAGCTGTCCTTCTTCAAACAGAATTAAAATGTTGTGGAATCGTGAATCACAGTGGTGGAGGGATAGCAGTGGGGAGTGGGGGGCATAGTGGGGGGACGGGGTACACATACGTTATATGGAAGTGCCGGTTTTATGGTTGTAATGACGCAGAATTCCACTGGGGGGCGAAAAAAGTTCCACACTATAGCTTTAATTGTAAATTCCAATATACATGATATAAGATGGATTTGGAGTTGAAGTCTACATCACTGGAGTCGAAGATGTCAGCCTCCAAGCAGCAGACAGGGATGTTGATCGAGTACTTGAGAACTAGGCAGTATCCCACTGGACTCGACAAAGCCCAGAACGGAATATTAGAAACCGAGCCAAGAACCATTTCCTGGACAACTACTACTTTAGTAAACGCTATGGCTATACAACTACTACTATAGTAGTAGTATTATAGTAACTACTATAGTAAATTTTACTTTATTTGGATATTCAAAACTACATAGTTAATGGAGGTAAAAATAATACATATGGAAAACCAGCGCGTGCTATACAAATTTACCCACATAGTGTGCTTGTGTGAAAACTAGGGCTGTCAAAATTAATGCAGATTAATCCATCATCGTAATTAATCTGATTAAAAATTTTAACTCAATTAACTCATCTGAAGTGCAGAATGACTCTGAACGTTTCTGCCAACACATTTGGGGCAGTTTGTCCAAGTAGAGTTACCGTCGCACATGTGCAAATGGACAGTTGATCCGGTAGAGACAGACAGCAGAACCAACCCATAAAGATGGAAGACACTAAACAGCACATTGGCCCCCTGGATGGAAATATGAGGACCAAAAAAACAAGATGGAACAGTCGACCAACATAAAGTATCAAGCACACTCTGCAGGAAGGAGTTTTCTTTTCACCAAAGCACTTCCATCTAAAAATATCACATTAACGTGAAGCATACGTCAGTCGGGGATTTTGCCAGCACTTCAGCTAATGTGTCGTCCCGCTTGTAACAACCACATTAAGTTCATATATATATTCCCTTCTATCTTGAATCTCTTTACTCGTGCAAAAGGAAACGTGATTAATATAGATTAAAAATGAATGATATTTAAGCGTGATTAATCGAAATGAATCCACAGCAACCCTGTGATTCATCTGATTAAAATTTTAATCGTTTGACAGCACTAGTGAAAACAGCAGAAGTACAAAAATAATATGGGGATAAAAATTGTATGCGACACCGGCTTCCTCCCACCATCCAGACATGCACTAACAGGTTAATTGGTTGAGCTAAAATTGCTGATAGGTGTGAATGTGAGAGTGTGAAGTGTTGGTCTCTAAGGCCCTGTCCATACGAAGATGGTTTCAGTCGTATCTGCAAAAGTTTTCTATCACATAGGCCTTTCCTCCACACAAAATCTGCGTTTTCAGTCACTGAAACCAGGTCCCAGAATGGATACATGTGAAAACGCGGGTTTCATGTCTTCGTCTCTGTATGATCAAACTGCAACTTTTCTAACATGATGATGTCATAGCCCCACCTCTCTAACCTTTCACCCCAGGAAGCAAGACACCACTTCCCAACATCAACAATGGCAGACTGCAGAGTAGTGCTCTGCTACAACAGCTATTGACCTTAATGGAAATATTGAATCAAAAGCTTCGGCTACTGTTTCATTACAATGAGCAACAAACAACCATAGCAACAATATTCATTATATGCTCTTGGATCTACCACGGAGAGGGGCAACCAGGAGGAAATATTAGATCAGACCCAGCAGAACCAAGTAAGCTTTGTGCACATGCTTCTCGTTGTCTTCTCTGTTTTTGCAAGAGCATTACAACGCCACATACAGGCCTGGCATTTGTACTACATCGTTTTCAGTTGTTTTCAGTGGTTTTGTGTGGATATTTTCTGAAATGACTCCATGTTTATGGAGCAGTTATTTGAAAACTACAAAGAAAAAGATTGGATAGAAAAAGCTGCGGTTTTGTGAGGATATGGCCTGTATGCCAGCCCTGCAATGAACTGGTCCAGGGTGAACTCCACCTTCACCCATTGGTAGATGGGACCCCCTGCCCCTCTCAAGGATACAGAGGTTCAGAAGATGACTGAGAGATGAAAACAGCGCTGCAGAGGCTACAGACACTGGGACTAGAAGGACTGGTAGGAATAAGTTATTCTGCATTAACCACACCCATGTTGAGTACCTGACTGATCACCCAGTAGTTCTTGAACACCACACGAGGAGAAAGTTCTGCCTGGACGGTGTGTCCCAAACCAAGAAGAGAAGAAATTTCTCTGTTCTTGTGGAGTATGTAGTGGGCTTGAATCCTGTCCTGCTCAGAAAAGTCAGGAGATCATATACTTTTACTGTGAATGTTTAATGTGTTATACATAAGTTTTAACTCAGCTTTGAGTTTGCTCAGGTCAAACTGTATGTCATAGCTCTCCATCAGACTTCAGAGTTCTGTCTCTATCTCCAACGTCCTCAAATTTAAAAAATCTCATCTTTACCCCAATACCTGAGGACACAGCTGCTCTGTGTTTATTTTTGATTTGATCATTTATGACCTCAGTCACTGTATTAATGATCATTTTGAATTTTTCTGGTGTAAAAACTGTGGCTGCGGCAAGATGTACCTTTGTGCTCTGCTAACAGCTTTACCAATTCTAAGTAGTTGCATATATTTAGCAAATTTTTGGACTCATCATGTCCCCTGAAAGATAATCTGTATCTATAGTCAGACTGTTCCATTGTGGATGCTCATTTCAGGTTTCCTTTTCTTGTTCAGCTATAAAACCACCTGACATTCACTAAATGGTTTCAGATATACTACTCACATTATAAGGCTCAAAGCCTTGGGGCCTGATTTACTAAAGGTTTGCGGGTGTAAAAATGTGCTCAAACTTGACTGTATGTGCAAAAACACGTTGCTGCTTATCTGCTAACAGGACGCACCAAGGATTGCGCCTGTCAAATGGACAAAATAGCTTGCGCAACCCATTTAGCGTGTTTGCCTTGATGAATATGCAGTTATGGGCATTTCTGCCAGAATGCGCAAAATTATTGGGAGGAATAGATGCAAATATTTATTTAGCACGCGCAGTGTGATTTACCAAACCTGAAACTGATTGCGGGGGCTGATTTTGCATCTATATTTAGCTCGTCTGAAAGGCAGGTTTTAACTGGCACAGCTTCGCGCAAAACTGGCTGCAGTTGTTGTGGTGAGGAGACGGCATAGGCCCAACCAAAGGCAACGCACAGAACCAATCTGTTCTGATCACGTCAACATTTTTGGAATATGGAAGAATAAAAATAACTAAAAATTGAGACATATGCACCCCCCCACTTTAAGCCAGGACCCGACTTCTGAGAGGCGTCTCTCTCTGTCTGTCTGTCTGTCTGTCTGTCTTGCAGGGGAGATCGAACAGGACAGGTTCTAGCACTGCACACACACACACACACACACACACACACAGCACTGTCCACAGTGTTGTGACTAGACTCCTGAACTGTCGATATGAACACTGATGCAGAGGGTTTTCTCATACCCACGGGCTTAAAAGTTTTCGCCGTACAGAGCAACATACAGAGAGAAGCTATTTATTTCACTAATAACACACTTCACTGATAAACCACAACAGAGAAATACCTATCCCTCTGTGTGGAAAAAGAGCAACTTCATATTCATGAGTGCTGGCTTATCCCAAAACAGTTTTTATTACAGCATACTGTCTCCATGACAACAACCAGTAGTGCATGCAAAATCCTCATTTAAATAGGGCGGTCTCCAAAACTTTGCTCCTGTTGTTATTTGCACAGGCAATCTTAGTTGATCACCCTGACACAATCAATAGCACGCACATTTTTTAGTGCGAGCAAGCACATTCACATCTGTTATTTGCGATCTTAGTAGATGAGGCCCTTGGTGTTTAAAAGCCACATTAGTGAATCTGTTCAGACTCCAAAAGATCTGGCATAGCAGTGACAACGGATACCATTTTCTTTTTGCTGAACTTCATGTGTATACGATAAATTTCATGATAAAAGTTGGGGGCATCATGGGGCAGATTGCTGTGCCCAGAGGGCATCCTCTCATTTAACATCAAAATTTGTTTGGCTGATGATTCTGTCACTAATACCTATTGTAAATCGATGTGTGTTGTTTCAACAGAAGGCTACCATTATCTGTAGTACTAACCCAGTGAACTGGAATCATTGTGAGGTGTTAGAGTGACTTTTTCAATGTAGGATATGTTCGCTCAACATCAACGCAATTAACCAGAAGCCGGTTTAACATATTTGCATATTACACTAAGGAAAGTCACTAAATACTCTACAAAGACACTTGACACACACTTATCCCAGATTAGGATCAATAAAGTATATGTATCTAAAAAAAAAACCCTCCATCCTACTGGAAAGTTACGTTTTACTTGTACATTACAGTTTATTATTGCACCTTACTGTTATATTATCCAGCTCTATCTGTCTATCTATCTATCTATCTATCTATCTAATTTTTTTTATCAGGCACTGGCTCTGATGACCCACAGCTGAAAAAATGTAGCATCTGTGGAGAGTTACCCAGGATTTGCTCAATAAGAGAGTTACTTCTGAAAAGCTATTGAATTTACAACACAGCCATGTGGACACCACAGTACTGACTAATGTACTATAGTTAAAGGGTTCAATATGGAAAATGTATGTGTATGCTTGTGCAAAATGTGTTGACATTAGCTGACTGGATTTCTAATGCAGCTAATGCTAATGGTAGTTAGCTTTATACTGTTATAGCAGTAGAAGAATGTTATTATTTTCAGAGATAAAATGACTCGATTATTCTTGATGTAGACAATCAAGAGAGTCTGGAGAATAATAAATGACTGTTAATTAATTATTTCAAGTTTTTTTTCAATAGTTAAGCTACAATAATAATAATAAACAATAAGACAACAATAAATTCATGTTCAATTTCATGTCAAAAATGTCAAAACATAAATAGTAGTTAGATATATTTTTATCCTCTCTTGTGACTTTTCCCAGCTCCAGTATTTTCTCTACTTGGCCTTGTTTTGACGTGGTGTGGGCTTATGAGTCTCAAAGGGCATTTAGCGAGTGATTGACACAGGTCAAAGGTTACCTCTGATCAACTCACTCAAGTCTGCTTCATTTTTCCAAAGAAAAACAGAAACATGATGATGGCTGAGACAGAAAAAAAATACGGGGTGGGCTGTTTGCTTTGTATTTTGTCTATACCAGTGGCTGTTTTATGATATGAAGCACTTATGTTGGATATTATGAAAATGAAGCACTCGAAGTTGGCTCTAGAGATAATAATCTTTTTCTCCTAGTATCATTCTGAAGTCATGAATCATCGTCATTAAGCCTACTTTAGACGCTTGGAGCAGATACAGAAATAATATAATATGTTAAACATTGCATTACATTTTCTTCCCTCTATACTCTGGTGTTTTTCTGCAGCACTGGGTCTTTTTTAATCTATGAAATGTGAAATACAAGACCATACCAACACTGAATCTTTTCATTCAAGAAATGGGATCAGTGTTTTAACCGCTGAAGGACCTACAACAGATTTTGTCCATATGGGATGTGTTTTGAATGTGCAAAAGTATTGAACATAAATGTGTCACTGACCTGACTAGTTGCAGAAAAGGCATTACTCGGTGCATAAAACATCACCAGAATGTCTAAAATGAAGTGGCAGCGGAATGTTTGTGACCTTTGATTTTTTCCTCCTGATTCCCATTTTTGTTTTTATGGGTCACTGACCAACACAATTACCCTTATTTATAACGTTTTGTTTCTCTTTTAACATTTAATGACTCTCAGATGACTTGATACAAAAAACAAACATAAAGCTATATATTTGCTGTCAGTGTCCCTGCATAAAAAACCTGAGCAATGAGTGTCAGTGTCCCCGTCACTGCCACCATTTAAAGGTCAGTAAAAGCCTTCAGGTACAAAACAATGGCGTCCAGTCATAAACAGGAGATAGCGGGGGGTCTGACATGGACTTTACCCCGAGGCGACAACAGCATCTGGATGGTGCGTGTGTTAATCTGAGCAGGGTGTGTGCTTAAAGCGTAGTGGGATGATCTGTACTCATATCCAGCAGAAATGGGGGGAAAAAAGAGGGGGTGGGTCTAAGCTTGTTATTAGGCACACCAGTCAGATTCTCAGGAAAAAGGGATGGGAAATCCCTCTGTGTTTCTGTGATTCTCTCTCTCCCTCTCTCTCTCTTTCTCCCTCACTCCCCCTCAACAGATCTATCTTTCTCCTCCCCTGTCCTGCCTTGTACTGCAATATTTCCCAGAAAGCCATAAAAATTGATTGTGATAGGGATAAGCCAGTGCTAAATGTCCACACACACAAAAAAAAATCCCACTTGGTTTCCAAAGGAATGGGATTATCATAAAGTGCTGCACGAGCCATAAGAACCCTCCCAGTGTTTTTGTTTTTTCATTTTTATTTTATTTTTTATTATCGACAGAGGATTCATAAAAACAAGAGCAAAGATAGATTTTAGGAGTTAAAGGCACAATATTTATTTTTCCCTGATCCTACACTGCATCATAATCTGGGTGGCATTACCTTTCCTTTGAAATGCACTTGCTACCACAAATACCTGACATATAAATCTCATTTTCTGAGCCATGGAAGGTCAAACCACAAACAGAGATATTAGAAAATGTTTTAACACCGACAGCTTGAAAAATAAAACTGGGCAGCTGTAGTCACTCTGAAACAGGATGCTATAAAAATAAAAAAAAAAAAAAAAGAAAGAAAAGAAAAAAAGCCTAAATGTGAAGAGGGACAATACTGAAAAAGAGCCTGCCTCCTGCTCGGTCAAATAGAAAAAGGTTAGCAACAAGTAAAACAGAGCAACCCAAGCGAAGAGGAGCATGTTCACTTAGCATACAAAGGCCCGGGGATGGCTCGGTTCACCTAGTTGCTATTTCTGGCAAAGCGTCTCACAATAGAGGCGGAAGGATTGGATTTCAGCATCGAGGCCCCGTGACTTTGGGCTAGTGTCTTTGGGCTAAAGGCTAATCAGCCAAAGCAGGCGAAACAGCCAGGCATGACAGAAGGTGGACGTTAAAAAAACTAAAAGAAAGACCAAGACAAATGAGAGGCAGAGTGAGGGCCTTATTATGAAGGCACACACTTCTACACACCCAGAGGGATAAGGCTTTACTCAGTGGTTGGGGGCAGCAGTCCTGTTTGATGCATGATTAACAAATATAATCTGCAGTCCTACTCAATATGGATTAATTAGCTATAAATAGCTCTTATTAATCTCCCATAGAAATAATGACATTATTAAGATTTGAGTTTGTGTTGGAGTTTTTCTAGACCACTGCCAGCTTTGTGTTTGTGAAAGATATGTCAGCAGCAAATCACTGATATTCTAAAAAAAAAAAAAAAAAAAATCAACCAGGGTGTTTAAAATGTAGACAAACTGATTCATCAAAATACTTGTTTTGGCATAACTTGGCTAAAATAAGGCCTGAGAGTTACCTTAAAGGAATAGCTAATAATAAATAAAAATCACACCTAGAATATGTGATCAGTTTTAGTGATCTATCATGTAATCAGTCAGGAAAAATGGCACTGATATTATGTATTCAAAAGGAGAGACTTGGTTTGAGTTCAATTTCAGATATATTTTACTGAAAAGTCACTTTTTCTGAAGTTTTATCTGTTTTTGATATAATAATCTTCAAATGTAATCTCAGTATGATGATTAAAGTACATGATCAGTGTGTTAAATATAGGAAAATACCAAATTTTCCCTGAAAAAACACAAAATATAGAGGATAATATCATGGTAAATGGTGATAAATCCTTTAAGAAATGTTAAATACAGAGAAAACTTAATTTGAGAACTGCCACAAAACTAGCACTGGGTCTTTATGTGTTAAAGTGCATCTTGAGTAACTGGAAGTGGACGTGATTAAATTGAATTATAAATGATGACAAACATGCACCGTAATTTCAATTCAAACCACTTGGAGAGGTCGCCTGGGACAGATTCGACCATGTGTCTCATAGTGTCAAAATGATTATGTCCATATATTTTCACACAAGGACATAACAGGAAAATCCTCATCAATGCAGGACACGATTACTGTTTGAATGATACTGTTCCAGAACTCAATAAATGACAAGAACTGTTGTTTGCTTGCAGGTGTGCATCACATGTGGTAGATCGATGTAATAATCCAAACACCACTGGTTAGTCACTTGGAGAGGCATGATACACATTCTAGTAATCTGTGTTCCAGTTGTTTAATTCTGTTCCAGTCACTGAAAATACATCTCAAAACCCAGACTAACAGGAACATAAATCAGTGTGCTGTAATATCTATGATAATCAGTCATTCCAGTCCATCCAATCTCATAATACTACTTTGTACTGATAAGGTGTTGTGAGTCCGTCCAGTCTGCCCTCAATCCAATGTGATAAGAAGGAAAAGAGAAGTGGGAGAAGGAGATGAAGGAGAAGGAGGAGTAGGAGAAGGAGAAGAAGAAGGAGTAGGAGAAGAAAAAGAAGAAGGTAGAGGAGTAGGAGTCAAAGGAGAAGAAGAAGAAGACAGGGTAAGAGAAGATGATAAAAAAGGAGAAGAAGAAGGAGTAGGAGTCAAAGGAGAAGAAGAAGAAGACAGGGTAAGAGAAGATGATAAAGAAGAAGGAGGAGAAGAAGGAAGAGTCAAAGGAGAAGAAGAAGAAGAAGGAGTAGGAGACGAAGGAGAAGAAGAAGAATGCCTCTCATTGCTGTATTCTAAACAACAATGGCTGAAGTTCTTTCCAAGCGATCATTGTGACAATCGCCACCTCCTCCTTGTAAGAGACCATGTTCAGAGTCAACATTCATGTTGCTGCAGACAGCTTTTGGTGATTAACAGAATGACATTTGATGCTGCTCTTGAAACATTTCCTCTAGACATGTCATTTAAAGACAAACATCTACAACTGATGCCATAATTAAAACAGGAAGCACAAATGAATAGTTTCTCACATTGAATATCTGTGCATATTCTTTCCAAAGTTTACATCCCATGGTGGTCCACAAGTAGGAGCACGAGTCAGCCTTCACAGTCTGTCCAGAAAAGAACTCCTATAAGATTTCATTGTCTTGAACTTTAATTACATCACGATTTATGCAACGTCACATATATGTCAATCATTTTACTGAACCTAGACCTGACCAACTGAAACAACTCCAGGTCATAACACTGCCCCCACAGGCTTGTACTGTAGGCACTAGGCATTATGGGTAATCACTCCTCTTCTCACCCTGATGCTCCCATCACTCTGGAACAGGGTCAGTCTGGGCTCATCAGATCACATGACCCTTTTCCACTGAAACACAGTCCTGTCTTTAAACTCTCTACTAACGGATAGTTGTTTAAGAAATGAGAATATACTCACTGCATCCGTTAAAAGGTTAAAGAACATGTTGAAAGTGACACATATTAATCACTGCAGTAATTAACCAATGGAAGGATCTGAACTATTTGTTTAGTTTTTAGCCAGTTTGTGTAACTTGAGTCAAGAACCTTGCGACTGTATATTTTTCAACAGAACAGGGTTTAGTTTAAAGGTCCAGTGTATAAGATTTAGGGGGACTGTGAAGGGTCTAGTGGCAAAATTTGATTCTAATACTCAATAATATCTAATTCTCAGTAATACATAATTAAACAACAATCAAATATATACCATCATATCTACAGCAGAAACATGTCATCTCTATGATTGTACCTCAGAACAGACTTTCTTTTTGTCGTTGTCCATTTTCTAGCAGGTGAAATCCAGCATTATTAACCCATAAAGATTCAAACATCCACCGGTAATTCACTGATATAAAATGTTTAATACCTGTTGATCCACTAATCCTATCAATACATGTAAATAATTGAGTTAAAATATGGCTTCTTAGCTTTAAATCATCATTAGATATGACCCATTTGGATGTTCAGAGGCTCCGTAGTGAATGTGGAAACACCGTCATCTTCTACAACATTAATTCACCAGTAAAACCCATGAAGTTTGATAAATGACAGTGGATGGAGACACTTATTTTATGTACAGTTAATGACATATTTTGCTGAAAAATGGATCTCTTTCTTTGGTTTTATTTGTTTTTGATATAATAGCCCTCAACTTTAATCTGAACTTTAGTGAACATCTACATGATCAGCAAATTAAATATAAGAAAGCCCATGATTTTCACTGAAAAATATAAAATACAGAGGATAATATTAGAGTAAATGGTGATTGAGAGGTAAATGTAAAAATAGAGAAAAATTCATTTGAGAACTGACACAAACGTAGCACTGGGTCTTTGTGGGTTAAAGAGGATCAGTGTCACCTATTATTTTGGGTGTATGTACCTCAACTAAATACTAAAACTAATAACTTCAGAATGAATAAAACAAACAAGGCCTTTATTTGTTTTTGCGGCTGTTGTAAGAAGCTTGTGGAGGGCATATGTAGTTGGATGCACTCTGCAAAGTCACCACCACATATCACTAAATATTACACACTGAACCTTGAAGGAAATGGAAAAGTAAAGAGCAGAAATCATTTGTGTTTGTGTCCTTACCTCAGCTCCTAGGCCAGAAATGTTGTTCCACTCAAGGATAACCATTTATTTGGCAGATACAAAATGTTTTCGTGTTCTTAATTGTGGCTTCTTTCTATTCTTTTCTATTCTGAACTGTCTCTCCCTTGCAGACTCTCTTTTTAAGGGTGCAACTGCCCAGCAGTTTTAATGCAGCGGCTCTGCAGTTTGACTCATAAAAGCAGAGCACATTTCTGATAGTGAACGTATTTAAGGGTGGTACACTGTGAGAGAAGCAGAGACAGGGAGGAGAGGGAAATGAGAAGAGAAACAGAAGAGCACTTAAACACACACACATGTCACTGTATAGTATATGGACACGACAAGTACATGAGAAACACATTCTTCTTCGCTGGAGCATGCACACTTTCAGACTCCCATGTTTCCAGTAAACATCACTCTCTTTCTCATAGACTCTGTTGTTCCAGCTGTGAGCTGCAAGTAGATTTAAAACATAAGGACACACATGCATAGAAACTCACACCATTAAAAGACAATGAGGACACATCAGTCTGTTTCTTCAAATTCTTTACATTTACAGTACTGTGCAAAAGTTTTTGGCTAACATTAAGTTTGTTGGTTTAGTAAAGTTCTAATAACCACACACATGCATTTCTATGTATTAAGATCAAATTCGGATATACAGTCACAGAAAAAATTATTAGACCATCAAAAGTCATCAAAAACAATAGTTATGTAATCCAGTACTAACTCCTGTGTGTATCATGTGACTAAAACAGACAGAAAAAAAAAACATGGAATGAATAAAAGCACTGTTTTTCTCAGTACAATGCCATTGCTACTGATGTAAGAATTGAAGTGATTTTGGTTATTATCAAGAAAACATGGAAATGGATAGATATCAGCTCTGAAATTAAACTACTGTGAGCTATTTTTGTTGTTACCATTATATTTGTCTAAACAAATGTGCCTTTAGTTGTACCAGGCATTAAAATGAAGAAGAAATTGAAGAAAACAAGGGTGGTCTAATAATTTTTTCAGTGACTGAATGTGAAGTATGTACAGCAGTAAAATACTGACGTCTCAGTGAAAAAACAACTTCTATAAACCATAGTGTTGTCGTCAAGACCAGCTACGGAAACCAAGACACTGCCGAGACCGAAGGGTATCGAGACCAAGACTGTGATACACTAAGGCAAGACCAAGACCAAGCCTTGTCAAGACCAAGTCCAAAACCAAGACTGAAAACAGACTAGAGTTAGAATCAACATGACATGATCACTCATATCCATTGTCGAGCAAAAGGCATTTCTGTAAAGTGTGATGACTAATGAAATCAAATTCATGTTATCTTTTCTATTATTTTGCCCTTATGTCTTTCATTTCAAATCGCCCAGACTTTTCATAGTTCCACGTTAGGCCTATATTTCATGAATGTAACGCTCCCTCTAGGCCTGATGGAAAATAATATTCTCAGCTGTCCTCTCCTATGACCAGTTTATCAGAACTCATCAAGGGAAAGAGATGGGATGTACGAGGAACATGTAACATGTTTTTAAAATTGATGCATTTGAAGAGGGCACATAATAAATAATGATACTATTCTTGTGATGATGCGTTTTTTTGTACAAATCCCATCGAGACCGCTATGTCCGAGACCAAGACAAGACCGAGACCACAAACTACATCACTAATAAACCAAGGTGGTCGAATTCAGTGATCTCCCTTGAATTTAACGTGTCTTTAATCCTTTTGTTCAAACAATGTGAGATTTATTGCATTAATTTTCTGATTTTTTTAATTCCAGGTTTCATTCAACACATGTCAGATGTTTTTAACTGTTTGTGCTGCTTCTTATCATGGGGTCAGAGGTCACAATAAATACTGACTTTAACCTTTAGAACCCATTTAGTTCAGTTTTTGGGAGTCTTTTAAGGTTGTGTGCATGTTTTGTTTATTTTCTTATTGCATCTAAAGAGAATGAGAATAATAAATATGTATGCTCATTTCAACCCTGCAAAAACAACAAACCTAGAGGTAGACTTTTGCACAGTACTCTCTGTCCAATCATAAACCACAAAACCAAATCATTGTTTAGGGGTGGAAAAAGACAAACCTACTCATGTAATAGTGCTGCGTTTCACTGCTGTTTGTTGTTTTAATCTTCTTGAGTAAGAGTCCAGACTGCAAACAGCAGAATAAGCACTAAACCACTGATTCAGACTACAGCTGTGATCTTCCTTAGTTACGTCTTATTACTTCTTTGACATAAGTCTTATCCAGCCTTTTACATCATTTTTGTCTAATGTCTTTTACAGCTTTTTTCATCATGTTTCATCTTTACTGCTGTTTTCATCTTGTTAAGTCTTTCACAAAACTGTCATCCTGTTACGTCTTTTAGGTCATTTTCGCCTTGTGGCTTTTATGCCATTTTCGTCTCGTTACATCATTTACGTAGTCTCCGTCTTGTTAAGTTTGCGGTGCGTGGAACACTGCGATGGATTCGCTAAGGGATTGTTTTTTACATGTGTGATTGTCACATTGGAAGTGGCCTTAATGTTGGATGTAAAATAAAAAATAATCACTCTTTTTTTTTTTTTTACCGTTTTGCCAGTGTAAGTGGTAGAAAGTACAGATATATGTATTAAAATGTGGGAAGTGAGAATATACCTGAAAACTCAACTAAAACATAAAATGTCACATAAAGACCCAGTGCTACTTTTGTGTCAGTTCCCAAATGAATTTTTCTCTGTATTTAACCTTCCTTAAGCAATTTATCACTATGTATTATAATATTATTCTCTATATTTTTCACTGTAAATCATGTATTTTCCTATATTATTTTAGATATTCATGAAAACTCAGAGTTATAAAGGTTATTATATCAAAACAGAGAAAACTGTGGAAAAAATTACTTTTTCAGCAAAGATGTCATTAACTGAACATAAACCTAATGTCTCCATCCACTGTCATTGATCCAATTCCTTGGGTTTTCCTGGTGAATCAGTGTTGTAGAAGATGACGATGTTTCCGCATTCACTACGGAGCCTCTAAACGTCCAAATGGGTCATATCTGATGACCATGAAAAGAAGACAAACTGTATTTTACAACAATTATTTACATGTATTGATAGGATTATTGGATGAACAGGTATTAAACAGTTTATATCAGTAGATGCTTTTGGTCACCAGTGGAGGTCTGGGTGTTTATGGGTTAAAATTAATATTGCAGAACAGTTTTTGCAGTGTCTGGTAACACCTGGAAGAGACAATAATAGAGAGTGAAAGTGAATGAAAAGAGAGCCACTTACCTCTTTAACCCACTGCCTCTGACCAGATTCACACTATGTTCTGTCTTTTGCAAACTGAGGGAGTCATGGAGCCATTGAGGTGTGTTTTTGTGTGACTGTATGTGTGTTTAAAATTTGATGTTAATAGGTCTCATTATGAACAACCTCTAATCAGTAAAAATAGCAATGTAGGTCAGTGTTTAGTCTGCCCACACATACACACACACACATTCTTTATGTTTCACATGATCATTAAGTTTCAAGGCACAGTCGTGTGTGTGTGATTACATGGAGCCAGGGTCTCTGAGGCCAGTTAAGCCCCATGGTCATACCGGGGCCTCCGACACACACATGTTCAGCAATGAGGTCATCAGCCAAAGAGTGACAGCTTCAGGAAATGAAACACACCTCAGATTACAGCTAAACAACATTAACTAACATTTAAAACATGTGGCTTTGCACGACTCTCCTCCTCTGTTTCTGTGCAGTGGAGCTTCAAGTCTCCCTGATTGAAACCTTTCCTTCTGCCGGTTGCTTTATGCACAAACAGCAGACTGTGAAAGTCTCCTAGTGAAAACACCCACTTTCTCTCTAAGCTGAACACCGCTGTTTTTTTTTTTCTTCATTATTTGTGTCTTGCTTGTATTTTACCCTCTCTTCTCCTTCACTTTTTTGTTGTTGAATTCCACGCCCGCACAGTACACACAGCAAAGATGTCAAGGATGTTTTTCTTTTCTGCCTTCAGAAGAAGCCATCTGCTGCTCTTGAACTTTAAAATCATGTTTCAGAGTTAGATAATCCATCATAGTAAACACAAAATTTCAGCTGAGTGTTTTTGTATCAACACATGCATCAAGTTTCACTCTCCCTGCTGTCAATCACCTGGAATCACAACATGACTTCTCCACCAGGAAATAATCTCTCAAAAACATTATGTTTCCTTCTGAAACTTTGCTGTTACATCCTTGTAGCTCTTGAACTGGAAGATAACAGATGTGTTCACTTTAAACCAGAGCACTTTTTTTTTTCTAGTAAGATGAATGATGAGGTGCACGCATGTGATTATAAGAGTCTCTCGTAGTTTCTCGAAGAACAACAAAAAGCTTCTGAATGTGTAATGTGTATTTTTAGGTAGAAAGAGTTGAAAATATACAGCTACAACACATGTAAATAAAAATAATGTATACAAGAAAAATATTTAGTGTATAGTGTAGTGTAGTGCAGCAATGTTAATTTAGCATATCATCTGCTTTTCAGAGCAATACAGATTGTGTGTTGACGTAAAAAAAAAAAAATAACAGCAAACTCCATACTTTCCAACTTCACTAGAGCAGTAATGGATCGATGTGGAATATTTGCATTTGTGCATTTACATGAAACACCACATACCAGACTCCTCACAAACTGAACATTGAAATGGGTCACAGTAAATACTCCATTTTACAGAAAACATTGCTTCATTTGTCACTTTTAGCCTGCATGTGTCTAGGTTTTAAGTAGTGTATTTTCCCTGATTCTTTATAGTCTGTCATTTTTAGTCCCCTTTAACCTGCAGGAGTCTGTGTAATGTATTTTTTTCTGTAACTGAGGAAATAAAATAAACTTATTTGGATATCAACTTCAGATTGTCTCACTCAGCTGCTGGGTTTCTGCAGTGTTTCTTGCACTGATCCAGTTTTTTTCATGGGTGCAAACAATGGTCTTTTTTGTTATAATCAGTGAAGGATTTTGGGGTCATTATGGAATGAGCAGTTAGTGTCAGGAAAATGAGGAAAACTGGGACAGCCACAGGACAACCACAGCTTGTACTGAAACAAACAAGTACGTGTAATACCACTGACAGCCACTAGATGATGGCTCCTATGGACTTACGTTCATCTTCTCTCTAGAACTTCTAAGCCAGTGTAATTTTTCCCAGAATAATTACAGTTTCATTCCCCTTATTTTCACCCTCAAAAATGTGTACTGGTAATTATTCTGTATATTATTGTTCTGTTACTTAGATTTTAGTGCTAATACAAGGCTTTAATATCTGTAGTACTGTGGTTTCTTAACCAGTTCTCTCGCCTGCAGGTAAACTTTAAGAACTGATGTTTATTGAATAAAACAGAAGTCTTCCTGGCATGTAGTTTGACTGTAGTTGTGGTTAATAACTTACACTAACAAGACCATCAAAAGGTGTGGTTGAGCAACTCTTTCATGAAGTTAACCAATATACTGTCAGAAAATAACCATTAATTCACTCCCCACTTGACACTATTTGTCCTAAAATGTTTTTTTGTGGTTTCAACAAAACATGACAACACCAGCCAAAACAGAAACTTAAAGCTTCAAAATGACTGTTCAAAAACCAGTGGATGCTTTTATATATTCTATTGGTGATGCTTACAGATGTCACTAAACCTTAAAGGGCACCTGTAGTGAACTTTCTTTGCTATCTATTTCAAAATATCACATATAATACTAGTGGTTTTATCTGGTAACTTCTGTTATTAGTGCATCGTCAAGTACGTGCGAGTACGAAGGCTATGTTCAGACTGCAGGCAAATGTGGCCCAAGTCCAATTTTTTTTGCTCATTTGTGACCTGTGTCCGATCTGTTAAAGACCATTTGAACAGCATAAATTCGATTTTTCAAATCCGGCCCAGCCCACTTTCACTTTCATATGTGGTCCTAAATCTGATATGTATCTGATATTTACCTCCACCAAGAAGGTTATGTTTTCATCTGGGTTTGTCTTCTTGTTTGTTTGTTTGTTTGTTTGTTTGTTTGTTTGCTTGTTTGTTTGTTTGTTTGTTTGTTTGCTTGTTTGTTTGTCTGTTCGGAAGATAACTCAAAAAGTTACGGAAGGATTTTGATTAAATTTTCAGGAAATATTGATACTGACACAAGGAACAAATAAATACATTTTGGTGGTGATGGGGAGGAGGGGGGGGCTGATCTGCCTTGGCGGAGGTCTGTGCTCTCCGAGTGCTTTTCTAGTTTGCAATGTGACTTCAGTCTGAACAGCCAGGTCACATTTATCCGGCCTTTATGTCATTGAAATGCGACAAAGGTCACAATTCTGCATCCCAGAAGTAGTGGCAAGGAAAATGTATTTACTTCTGTAAACATAGTGCGTGCCTGCGGGGTCACATATTACATCTGGACCTCTTTTGTTCATGTGGGTCACTTCAGGGTTGCATTCAGTTCGTACTCAAAACTGATAGAAGCTGCATTTAATGTGTAATATGAACGAGCACATAAAAATCTGAATTGTGCATTAAGACCTGCTGTCTGAACATAGCTTATGTCACTGCTCTGTCAGTGGTCAAAGACATGTTTCCTCCTTCACGGGCTGTTCTAGCACCGGTAGTGACACAGATTTGTATTATTGCCTGTTTACCTGGGCTGTGATGGACTGGTCACTGACCCCATGCAGCAGATGCCAGTCTAAGATGACACATTACTGGCCAGAGCTGGGTGTCTCTAGGACAACAGTGGAGTGCAAAGCTTATGGTTGCACAAACAAGTGTGAACACATGCTTTCCACTCAATCTCCCTCACTGATTGCTGCTTGTTTACTCGCGCTCCATCAACCATAATCAATGTGGGTATGTCACTTCTAGCTGGCAGTGGCTGCTCCCCATAGTTTCTGTCCCTGCACGTAATTCATGTAATAAAAAGGTCTAGTGTAGTGCATTTATGGTGATTTATTTTTTATTGAATTTGCGCTTCTCTTGCTCATAGGTTAATGTTGTAAGCATGACTAGTACAGGTAGACTTTAAAGAGTTGATATAGGTTTCCCAGGCCTACTAGTTTGTGTTAAAGACATAAAAAAGAATTGTGCTCTGTTAAGAAGATGGCAGCCCATGTGCATGATCACCAGAGTGTGGAGGTATGCACTTACAGTAAACACTGAGACCAATTCAAACACTGTGACTGTTTTCATTAAAACACAATTATGCATAAAACACCCACCCACATTTGGGCTGTAAAATAACTATAGTTTCCCTTTCACCACTTAGTTTAACTTAACAAAGGCTGTGTTTCAATCCAAGATGTTTTAATATGAAAATTCTCCTGCAACATAATTCACTCCTTGCCAGTCATGCATGCCATCAGTTTATGTTCCACTCCACACGCATGTTGTTGCCCACATAAACAACATGCATTGCCTTCATCTCTGTTTGCATGTAGGAGCCTGTGAATTGCCTTCTGATTACACTGTAAACTGCACACACACTATAAGTGGATCATAGGATGCCAAGCTTTTCTTCTGAAACAAGCAAAACTATAGCTGTGTTAACCACAAAACACCACATAAATCATTGCTGACTGACTCACAAAACAGTAACATTATGGTTTTTAAACATTGGCAGAAATTTGTCAGATAAGAACAAACTTACCAAGTGGATTTAAAGTGTTTTGGAATGAAGGCCTCAGGCTATGATGGAAGATTTCCAACACAGGCGCTGGACGGAAATGCCTCTAATTTCTACATGCTCATTTAATTGAGATAAAAGCTGGCACTCACAATCTCATTATTTTTAAAGACAAATGAATAACTACACTCTTAAGTAACACAAACCCTTTCATCCTTGACTGGACTAACGGAGCAGCTGGGTTTTGAAAACTGGAAAAATGACAAATTTCTTCTTTTCACCAAAGTAAGATGATGTTGGAATGCTATTTATTTTATACCTGTAAAAACCAGGTGAAATTTTACACACTTGAAATTACATTTGCTGCTGTTTTCCTACTGTAACGATAACCAAACCTCAGCCTGGAAATTGTTGTATCATTTGTTGGGGTCACATCGTGTTCAGCTCAGGTCCTCACATGTCCACATGAGGCTGCCTTCAACATCCAGTGAGCCCTTCACCCCC
>JAPQRP010000009.1:28215036-28229636 GCA_037367295.1 Apogon hyalosoma | reverse complement strand
TGGACTGACTGTACATATCCTGACCAAGGAAAATCTAATTCTCCCTTTGTGCAGTAATCTACACCTGGCTTTTCTGCTTCCATCCATAATAATATACATTATATAGACTAAATGTTGTCTAAAGTTAATGTTTATTTTCAAACAAACAAACTATTAGCAAACTATTACATGATTAGAAACAAATTAATATTAGAAAAAAAAAATGTCTCCATTTTGAATGTCTGGGGTCGCCAAAAAATTTGTGATTTTAAAATGGGGTCATGAGCCAAAAAAGGTTGGGAACTACTGGTATAATATGAGAGTATGGTCTAAAATGTTAACACCCTATATTTAGGCGTACAGAATTATTAGGGAGCTTCTTTACTTCAGATAAAATGGATCAAAAAAGAGATTTAACTAACAGTGAAAAGTCAAATGTTTTCAAATTCTCCTCAGACAAATGAAAAAATCTTGAAACATCTTAACTTTTGAAACATGACCACAGGATTTTCACATGTTTGATAGCAAATAGTCAAAAAATATGCAAAGAAAGAAAATACACAAATTAACAGCAAAAGATTTAAAAAGAAACAAGAGGGAAAGGGTTAGAGTTAACCCTCACGTTTCCTTTCTTAGATATTCAGGTTTGAGCTTCATGAACATTTTAGATTGAGTGAGAGCGATGTGGTTCTTAAATAATCCAATTAATCCTCAAAAATACAACTTTCCTAATAATTGTGCACACAGTGAATAGGTAAACAACACTTCTGAGATGTAATCCTTTGGTTTAGATATCTAAAAAAACCTAGAGCTTGTGTTTCATGCAGACAGGTCTGTGTATGAAGGTATTACACTGGTCTACTGAGATATTTAAGTAAAAAGACAGACCTTTATTATTATGCATCATTACTGTTGCTTATTATTATGGTGTAGTTTTATTTACAGTAGCTCAGAAAAATGGGTTGGTCCATTTACCATTGGGAAATGAAAATGGAATGTCATATGTCTACTTGTTTAAAGTTATAAACTTAAGTGTTCAAGTCAAGTTCCACTGTTTTTGTGTGAAATTAGCAGTGATATTTGTTGTTGAAAATACAATTGTCCCAAATTCCAAATTAAATATTGTCATTTAAGTGAAAGAAAACTTCAGCGTTTTAGTAAAGCAATGGAAAAAAGTTTATGTTCATTTACAAAAAAGTAATGTTTTAACTTAGAGTTTAGAGGTGAATGTTTGCACTGATTGTATATAAACCTTGATCCCATTCCAGACATTTTCAACTGGGAGACGGTCTGAAATTTAGGTTTGTTTTTTTTTTTTGTCCCCAGAAGTCTTCCTACATATGGGACACAGTCCCACACTCTTGTCCCAGTCAGGGTCACAAGGTCATGTGGTCTGGAAACCTACAAATGACCATAGACTCAACTGGAGCTCTTCAGTAAGACACGCACCTGTCTTCCTGTTTATTTATTTCTGTCTGTAGGAAGCTAGCCGGATGACCTCTAACTGTGCAGTCTGACCAACGTGTCTCATCAGTCATGATGTCACAGCTTAGGGAATCGAGTTCAAAGGTCACCCTCTGACCTCACAGGAAACAGACGTTCAGCGGTGCAGGGCCACGAGACGATCAGACGTTACCAATGAGCTTGTCCGAGACCTGGAGGAAGAAAATCAGACGGCCAAGTGTGTAAACTCCTCACCCAGGTCAGAGGGCTCAGAGTAGAAGAGGAATGAGAGTAAAATATATACTCTAGATCACACTTCTATTAACAGAGTTAGAAAGTGTAACAGAAATATGGAAGAGTACAACAAAATGACAAAACTAGAAGTCAAAATACAATTACAAACCACAGAATTTAGAGTTATTCCATTTTTTTTCTATTCTAAAACAATGGTTTTTAAATGACACAGGAACAGATTCAGCTAATCTGCAGGTCATTCTGGGTTTTGAAGTCTGGCCCATACAAGTACGATGACCTTTAGTTACAAAACAGGATCTGAGACCGATCAATAAACCACAATCTGCTGATCTAGGTGAACGGCCAGGCACACACAGGGTTAAGAGGTCCTAGAACATCTAAAAGCCAGACTGTGGAAGAGCTTTAAAGTAACAGAAGTTCAATATGAAAACAGACAGGCAGCCAGTGAAAGGAGTCCAACACTGGTGTGATCTGATCCTTTCAAGGTCTGGAAATAATTCTGGCAGCATTTTGAAAATATAAATGAAGTTAGCATTTTTACATAATAATAATAATAATAATTTACAATATTTCCATTGCTTTATGTCAAAATGAAAAACAGGAAAACTCTGTTTAAGTTCTTGATGTCTTTTATTGAGGCACTTTCCATTCATACAACATTGGAAAAAAAACTAAAGAATACGTCACATCCACTTCATCAGTATTTTTTTTTGTTTTGCTTTAATGCACAAAAACTCCAAGTAACTCCCTTCTGGATTTCCAGGTTGGCCAACGCTGCCTAACATTTATAAGCTTCTATGGTTCCTTAGAGGGAAAGGAAACGGTGAAACCTCAAACCCAGTTCAAGTGGAGTCCAGACTACTCATGCCTCACAGCTGTGACCAAATTATTCATAGTGAGACTGTGGATATTTATAAATACACAGACAAACAGCAGAGTACTCTGAGGAAGAAGCTTAGAAGAAAGACTAGAAGTGCCATGAAAGTCGGCGGCTGTGTTTAAGGGTTGAGTGGCCAAATATGACGCTCTCTGAACTCCTTTTAGCGCTGGATGATCATTTTATCACATTTCCTCAACTGTGGATGTTTAAAGGCTACATGACGACTGAATTAATCCAGTTTTGTGTACAAAAAAAACCCAGATTTTCTGAACAGTATCCATGTGGTAACAGCCTTAAACATGTAAGTGTGACTAGCAAAACGATCTGCTAATTAGAATGAGAGTAAACATCTTCTGTCCTGTGTAATTTATTACGTTAACACATTATTTAATAAGAAAACTGAAAACTCCTCTGGGACTTCTCCGAGCAGCAGCATGCAACAATGTACAAGTCCAAAGCAAACGGAGACTAATGAAGAGAATAAAGACTGTAGAAAGGATATGAGCGTTGGTGTTACAATGAGGGAATGAAAGAAGGAAGCACAGAATGTCTGAGATGAGATGGTTCAGAGACAGACGGAGGTTCAGTCCTTCAGGACCGCTTGTCTTCGAAGTAGGTCTGTTCGATGCGTCTGCAGAAGGACAGCAGGTTGCTGTAACTCTTGATCCTCTCCGCCAGCTCGGCGCTGGTCAGTCTGGTGGTCAGGATGGTGAAGAGGTGACCGAACACCAACGCATCCAACTCTGTCGGACTATGACACACACACACACACACACACACACACAAAGAGATAAACTAATGCACTGATACAGACAGAAAATACATAATATACACTGAATGTTCTCAGGAAATGAAGGGACAACTGAGATCACAATAATTGTGGCCAAATATCACTATGAGCCAAGAAGCTGTCTGTCTGTTGTGCTGTATTAAAGCTGTTAATAATTATAGTTAATAGTTATAAACAGCTCTTAAATCTCTATGAATTTGTGCTCATACAAAGGTAGTGTGATGTAGACTTGAAGGATTGTAAGAGTTCAGTTATTTTTTTTAATAACAATTTCTTTGTTTCTTGAAACTAATGAGACATAATTAACAACCAAAAATTAAACAAACCACAAAATAACATTAGATGGCAGCTAAACTGATTTCCAGAATTTCATAATCAACACATCTTTAGGAAAAGGGTTTTGTACTGTTTTTAATGAATGTTACAGCTTTACACCACAAGGTGGCGCCAAAGGAACCTTTGGTTTAAAAGCTGATGAGACAAATACACTGAGAGACACAAAGAATAGAAGAATTAATGGTCAAAAACAATAAAATATTTTATATGTTTGTGGAACTCACAGTTACAAATATAAACTCCAGATTATAGTCACAAGATCAGGGCGATTCATCTACCGCATAGTTACACCAAAAAAGCCCTAAATGTACCGACATATATATTAAATACACTTTTTGTTGCAGCTCTTGAAATCTGAAAGGAGTTGGATTTTATTTAGAATAAGGTACAGTAACAATTTATTGTTTTAGTTATGAGATAAGTCTTAGAATCTCAGCTCTTAAATTTCACATACATTAGGTCCAGTACAGTACTTTTACTTGACCACTGACAGACGCTCTTACGAAAATTCACTCTGATATTTTAAAGAGTTATTTTCTGTTAAAATGAATTTAAATTTTTGACCAATATTTTTACAGTAATATTTATATTTGTTTCATATATTGTGTTTATAAGATATTAGGTTAACATCTAAATAAAACTTTAATTTTAAATTGTTTGTTTTCCATTTCATTTGTTTGTTTTTTTATTCTTTTTCTAAGTGCTGTCGAGTCAAACCAAAAAACTTAATTTGTACAAATTCACCACATTGCTAGTCCAATAATGTGTCCTACTGCTGACAGAACAAAATAACACACATGCATAAATACGTACTGTTTATTGAAGAAGTAGGGTTGAGTTCCGAGCCTCTGGGAGAGCGCCTGGCAGCACTGACTCACGTCCTCGTACACCTGAAACACACACAGAGGAAAAAATTATCATTATGGTGCTTTTGTCCACGTTTGGCAACACCTCCAACCAGCTCATCTTATGACAAAAAAGTAAATGTTAAAACTTGTATTAATCTCATGGGACCTTAAAACAATCCTAAAGATCTACATTGTTATATAATTAAACAAAAAAAGTTATGATGATGATATGATGGACATGTAATGACATTTTCTCATAAAAATTCTCAATATTAGGGCAAAGAAAAATGCATCCAAAATATGTTTTTGCTTCTAAGTTACATTTATCCAGATGTGTATCCAGATGCATAGTCAAATAACTTCTAGATCTAGCAGAATCAAAATCTGGTGCAGCAAAGTGGAAATTAGAGAAGATATTTGTTTGGGAGCACTAAAGAGTCTTCAGTGAGGTAAACAAAAAAGATTTCTATTGAGCAACAAAAGAAACACAAGCGAAACAGTAAGAATAATAATAGAATAATGCACTGATGGAAACAATCCGAGGTAGTGCTTTTGGCAAGTTAGGCCTATTACACAAACCATTAAATGCTAATAATGGTAACATTTTAACATGACAGGCCTTAAGGGACGTGTGTGAACGGGCTATTGGCTGATAACTTGACAGCCTGTAACATACTGAGGCACATAAATGCCCATGAATGCACCACTAGCTGCTGGAGGAGGGGATTCCACAAAACTGAAAGCAAGTTCAAAATTCTAACCATAAACCTGTCTATACTCCTACCTGCAACTGTTTATTCAGTACATGTTTATTATTGTCAGTGAGGTGAATGTTGTCCAAGATCAGGACAATATTGGACAATTCCACTCACCCACTCCATGATGTCAGTCACAGGAGCATGCTCAGTGAGAGACTGATTCCACTCAAACTCACCACTGAACCACACAGAATCATTCCTGCCTGTGGCCATCAGACTGTTTCACTGTTTAACATCATTTCAATAACAACAATTTTTACACACTTATTTATGTATATTTCTTTAATTATCATATTGATTATATACTGTCTAATACATGTTGTAAAAATTGCTGTTCTAATTGTGTTTTAATATGTATATTTGGTATTTCTTTCTTTTTCTTTCCTTCCTGCTACTTTTTACTACACTTGAATGGAGCAACTGTAACACAAATTAATAAAGTATTCTGATTCTGCTTATTAATTTCAACTCATTACGTACATGAATATCATATTTTTTGGAAATCATCATTAGGGTTTCTTAGATGTTCATATTACAACAAAATCCTGTGATTAATCTACCTTGTACATATCCTATATTACCTGAATACATCCTTATTTGTTGTACATATCATTCATCTGTAGTATAGAATTAGTTTTTGTATATTTCAGTAGTTCTAGGAGTACTTTAGTAGCATATGTATATTTAATATTTTATTCTGGAGCTTTTGCACATGCCTACATTTTTCTTTAGTATTTTGTGTGATATTTTTATACAGTCATTTTTGCACTAAGTGTTTTTGCTGCTAAATAGAACAGAGCTGGTAAACTGATCTTCATTGTTCCTGTAACACTGACCATAAAGCTCTATTCTATTCTATTCTATTCTATCCTACTCGACAAATACACATAATAATGATGAAGTTTACGGATGTTTTCACATCAGTTTGCTTACAGAAAGTGACCTGAGCTGTGCAGTGGTATGACGAGCATGTGTTTGCTCACCTGTTCCAAAGTCTTTCCTCCCCAGCCAATGGCGTTCATCTTCCTGCGGACCTCCCACTGCTTCTGATAGGCCAGGATGCTGCTGAGAGGCCACGAGTAGGGACTGCTGTATCTGGGACGAGAAATCTACACAAAATACAAGAATGTGACAAGGAGGTAATAAAAAGACTATTAAATCTGTAAAGAAAAAAAAAAGGAAAAGACTTGTATACACACTTCAGTAGCTGTAGCATCATCACACCACTGGATGTACAACTGTAGAGAAGAGACCATTTTTAATCATCTGTAAATAGACTTCCATGTGTGTAAGTGCTGTGATGATCAAGAATCTGTGTACCTCTGCAGTAAGCAACATGTTGTTGACCAGCTCCATGTAGGCCTTCATTTCAGCTCTCTGAACATCATCTAAGGCTTCACTCAGAGAATGACCCTGAAATACACAAACACATGTTTATTTTTTACTTTCAAGCAAATCTGAAAAATGTCAAAGTAAACTGCAAAATAAATGAATTCCTAATAAAACACTACAGGTGACTTCATTTTAATAACATGAAACTGAACCAGGGTTTCTGCAGGTATCAGCAAATCTAATTTAATGCTTTTTAATGCCACTTTAAACAAACTGAATGCCCATGTCCAACTGCAGATACAATTTTACTATATAGTTTAATGACAGTCTACTGTCCACAGGCTTTAACCAGATTCTGAACAGTTCCTCTTTCAGTCACTTCTGCTGAAATTTGCATTTTCCCACTTTTCCGACATTTGCTAATATTCCCTCCGCTCTTTTACCACAGCACGAGCACACTCAAATCACGTTGCATTCCAAGCAACTGATGTGACTTCATGCACCGGCTGTAAACAATAGTCAATTAAAGGGTTCCACCTGTCAATCATCACACTATACTTCTGATAAAAATGATTAAATGTTTACATAATCAAAATAAATCATGAATAAAAGTGATTTTTTCCCCATCAAGTCTGTTTCATTTTTAATGCATCTGGACATCGAATTGAATGCTTTTTAATGCCTTTTAAGGCCTTAATTTTCACAAAATCTATTTAATGACTTTTAATGCTTTCTAATGACCCACAGAAACCCTGTGAGCTGTTTCAACTTCAGTAGATCTGTGTATGTGTGTGTTTTTCATCTTATTCACCTTAGCTTTAGTGAACTGTACTATTGGTCCCAGCTCTGACACTACCTGGTTTCCTACATGGATAAAGGGAATCTTACCTAGAAAAAGAAAATACACAGAGAAAAACTTGAACCAAAAATGACCAATACTGACATAAATAATAAACAAAAAAATAAGGCTTTAACACCATGTAATGATATACGAATGTAAGTGTCTGAAAACTTTAACAGTAATGAATATATAAAAATTATCCAAACTTAATATTTGAGATTTAGGGATCACGTTCATGCTCATCAAAGTGGTCAATTTGCCTGAGCAGCATGTAAACTCACCAGAAGGTGACATGTATTCAGCATTCACTCTGCAAACCACCTGCACTGGTAGACCACACATTCTGAGGTAGGCCTGCCCAGAACAGAAGCAGAACACTGTCAGGTGGGGCTAAAAATACACCGATCAGCCACAAACACGTGCACACAAACCAGCACAAACACACACATCTTTACCTGGACAGCGAGAGACGAGGCACAGTCTGACAGTAGAATCTGATCCTCTGCAAAAACCACACCAATGGAATATCAGCTCCCTATAGCTGTTACAGTAGTATTCAGACAGTAAATGTGTCTCCTTGTCAGACAAACACAGTCTTACCCTTCAGCGGTTGGTACAAGGTTGCATTTTCAGGCCAAGGCTCAGCAGCTGTCAGTCAAAAACAGACACACAACAATGAAGGACATTCTTAAGTCACAGAGCTTTTATTTTAGACTCTTTATCACTGATCTACATTAATCACTAATGTTTGACTAAGCTATTTGTGACATACACATGTAAATGCATGACTTTTTTCTTAGTTACACTGCAGCTGGCAGACGCCCCCATAACAGCACTGACACTACACACTGCTCTATCTTACCCTTGACACGGGCACATTTTAGTCATTTACAGGGTCCAAAGCTCCATCTTTGGCCCATTTTGAGAATATGAAACTTTGAGACGACGGCTCAACCTCCCAGCTACAGTACAGGGGGTTCACTTACGTCCATCGCCTTCATAAAAAGACACAATTACGAGTTTTCTACGTGCAATTCATTCACTTTTTCTCTGAGCAGAATGCAAGATGGCTCGCGTTTCTTCTTCGCTTACAAGCTCGAAACGCCGGATGCTGCCACTAACGGCTCCAAGACGGAAGTCAACAATCTGACATGCATTTACATTAGTTTTGTTGCTGGATCGCTCTCTGCCACCAGGGGGCAACCGATAGCGCAGCACCTCTAAGCTAAGGCGACATAAGCGAAGAAGACGTTAGTCGCCATCTTGGATTTGGTATGGTTTGATAGGTTTAATTTAAGCAAAATGTTTACGTAAACTCTGCTTTTTGTAGCCCGAAACATAACTGTTTGCAACTTGAAGGCCCCTGACAGGCTGTCGTGACAGAACACTGTCATTCTTTCGGTTTGTATTCCACGAAATATGTAATAAACAGCGCTGTTGTTAATTTTATTTTGGCTTTGTCAATAATAGATCCTACAGTTAAACACAAGGATACATGACAGTGTTGTCTCAGTGCAAGCTAACAAAACAATAAGGCAAAAACTGACAATTATTGAGACAGGTACAGTTGAAGAGTTCAGCTATGTTAAACGACGGTGATTAATTTAGATACGTATTGTAAACATTAGCTGGCTTCAAGTTCGTCATTAATAACATAAGCACTAAGCAAAGTCAACACGTTACCTGCTATTTGCGACATGAAAGCCTCCGCGGGCAGAGACATAGTGCTGTTGTAATATCCTTTATAGTCCCTAGAAATTATGTAAAGGATTTACGCCAATAACAGTGAAGGCAAGTTTAAGGGCAAGTGCTTGTTTCCACAGACACAGACTGGTCCGTGCCGAATTACTGTCCGGAAAGAAACCACTGCTGCTCCAGTCGTTGGTTCCGCTTTGTGTCTACGGTTTGGGTGGGCTGCTTGAGTGCGGAACATTATCGATGCAAGGGAGCCTCTGATAAACTGTAGGCTTCGATCGGAACATTTAGAGGGGAAAAAATTTTTACATGATATCTGATTAAGCGGAAATACTCAATATTCACCAAATAGCATTATATTTAAATTAAATAACATACACGGGAGGCTAAGGACACTTCGAATCATGGGAAAAGGCGAGTAAAATGCCTAAACATGACCCCAAAAAGCTGAAAATGATTGATGAAACCGTTTAAAAGCTGGTTAAAATGTATGTCTCAAAAAGATAGTGGTAAAAGACTGCAGTCACTTAATTTGGGGCGTTATTGTTGTTTTGTCTGTTGTCTGTAGCTTAAACCAACTGTAGAAAAAGCCATAGATGAGGACTTTATTCGTGTAATTCACAAAGCTTTCAGTAGTTTAGAATTATTACAGCCCCTATCAATGATTAAAAAAAAAAGTAAAGAAAATAAAGAAAAGCAAAGCAACAGCATCTCAACATGACATGTCCATATTTTGGTCCTGGAATAGCCTATTAACTTGTTCTCTGTGTTTTTTTTTTTTACTTCAAACGTTCCCAAGATATGTAACCTGTAGTTAAGAATTTTGTTTGTTTTTCTTGTCATTATGCAATACGTCTCATATATTTATTAATATCCTTCTGCCAGATTCTTTCTCCACTTACCATCATATCTAAAATTTATGACAAATATTGACTTTTCTCTATTTTGGTCCCACAATTACCACGTTAACTATTTATCATCAGTTGGTTTGTTTGTCCAACAGACTGCAGTACCGTGTATATCCTGACGAGGGCCTACCTGCTTCACCACATCCGGAGCGTGTTTCTGTTTGGGAGAAATAGTGGACGGTAGCCACACTCTCTGTCATAGTGTAGACCAGGGGTGTTCAACTCCAGTCCTTAAGGGCTGGTATCCTGCATGTTTTTACATATTTCCCTCTTCCATCACACCTGGAAGCCATTTCATCATTATCAGGCTTCTGCAGAGCTGATGATGAGCTGATCATTAATTGAGCCAGGCTTGCTGGAAGAGGGAAATATCTAAAACATGCAGGATACCGGCCCTCGAGGATCAGGTTTGGACACCCCTGGTATAGACAATATAGGATAAGTAAAGATGTTTCAACGTCTGCCAAAACAAGTCTGCAGACTACAGACTATTCATGATAATTTAGTACATTTATCAAAATGCAGTCGATTGCTTTTATGCATCCACTGCTTTCTTTCCCACGTCAAATTAAAACATGTGAAATATCCATCTGTTATCCCAGATTGCAGGAGTTCATATTTCCACGTGTATTTGGTCATGTATCTGCTCAGCTTTGTTGTGGATCTGCAGCCTGTGATAGCTACACCAGGCTTCTTCGTGTCATTCCCATCTCTGCTTTCAACCGCATCTCCAACGGAAGCCACCAATTAATGGCTCTCGGCGCTCATTTCCCTTTACATCCCACCACACATATGCTCTCCCACAAATACGTACTCCCAAAGAAGTGTGTGTGTGGTGTTTTTTCAGTAAACATATCCGACAAAGGTCCACCGCGTCGTGCGTAAACCGTGCGTAAAAGCGCAAAAAAAGACAATAACTGATGGGTATCCAAAAGATTATGGGCATCACAACGTTAAATTTTGCCCTACGATGATCTAATGCGGCATATTTATATTATTTTAGGGGTTAGTTTGAGGCCTGTCCCCTTTAAACACCACAGCTCTGTGTCTGTTTCAGACGTGTGCAATGATTTAAAAGGAGAGGCTAAGGTTTCCCGTTTATCTGCGGGACTTATTCGGATCAGATTTAAGGCATTTAACCCCCCCACGGGAGAAAATCGTCACATGTAAAAAGCGTGGAGACATCACGGAGTATTTGTCTTGCCTTCCCTCAAATGACCTGACGCAGCGGTAAATTATGACTGAAACAAATATCTATTATGGAAGGGGTGTTCGCTCCCAGTAACCGCGAAGAATGGATTCTTTCCTTTTCGAAGCAAATCCTGTTTAAAAGTCATAATCGATCAGTACATTAAGATTAAATGAATAGCGTTTTTGTTTTAATATGAAATGGAAATATGGGCGATATTTCTTTATCGGAGTAACTCGACGTCACTTCCCTCATAGTTCAGCATCCAGTCACCATCATCCACCATACAAACAGCCTAACCATACATTCACCGTTCACTCACATATATAGTAACAACAGTCGAAAAAAGACGACAGTCATATTCCCATGACATTTTTTTTTTATTTTTTATCAGCTAAGTATTTTATCAAAAACATTTCCACATATAAATTTTTTTTCTCAAAAAGGAACACACAGAGATGATGCTTACTACAAAGAATAAAATATGCTTCTAAATAATACAAATAAAAATAAGTACTTAGGTAGACTAATAGTATCAATAGCATATCAAACTGGAATCAAAGAGTGAAGTGTTTTAAAGCAACATATTTCAGAGAGAATTTTAAAGCTCTCGGTGCTTAACAAAACAACAACAAACTTACACGCTTAAGGAAGTTATGTTCATTAAAACCCTGTAACCCTGAGAAAATAAGTTGAATTTACAATTGGTGTTATGTAGAAAAAACGTGTACCTCGAATTTGGCCGCTTAAATAAGTCCTTCATAATTTTTCCTTCGTGCGTAAAAATGTAGGACGATCTCCTTACATTACTGAAAAGTTCATTGACCTTTCGCAGAAAATAAATTCTGCAGAATATGGCTGCATGTCCTACTATATATGCATTTTTTTTTTTTTTTTTTTTTTTAATGTAACATAAAATCTAAACATTCTGTGTGCAGCTTCTCTGCACGTTAGCCGCCCAACAATTTGGTGTTTCAGGTCGTTAGGTTGTGTTGTCTTAAGCAGTTTGTGGAAAAAGAAAAAACATTCTGAAATGTGCGTGTACATAAATTATTCTGTTTCAGGTTTTAGGTAGTTCATATAAAACCCTGTATTATGTTTACCCTGTAGAAATAAAACCCTGTTTTCTCCAAAAGACACATACGGGAGAGTTTGGCACGACTGCAACTATAGGAACCATGCTTTTGCGCCTTTAATATCGGCTGTATAAATATGAAGCAATTCATTTAATATCAACAGATTCCTGTCAGGTGATCTGCAACCCTCAAATGTAAGACATTCATCAATTCATTAAATATGGAAATTAATTCGATGCAAACCTCAAGGCTATATAACAAGAAGGTGTAAAAAGACAAAATAAAAGCTCAGATATAATGAAAAACAGGTTACATGGATGACTTCTGAAGATCAGGCTTATACACGGATAGTCTATAGTTTTAAAAGCAGTCTTGGAATATTTCAGAAGAGCAGACACCTCAGATCCGTTAAAAATGTCAGTTTGTAGAAGGTTCTGCTTCTGACGCCAGCCTCCGCTCCTTCACTGTTTGCTGTTTATTTTTCACACAGATATGACCGCCTTGTCGCTGTCGCTCTCCGTTGTTTTCTTGCTCTTTCTTCCTTTGGTGTTTGGCAGCTTGTTGTCCTTCTTCCAGCGCATGCGCCGGTTCTGAAACCATACCTTCACCTGCCGCTCGGACAGGCACAGTGCGTGGGCCACCTCAACCCGGCGGCGGCGCGTGAGGTAGCGGCTGAAGTGGAACTCCTTCTCGAGCTCCAGAACCTGCTGGCGCGTGTAGGCCGTCCTCAGCCGTTTGGGCTCCGGACCCACGTGGTTGGGATTAACTGAGGGATGGAGAGATGAAGGGGGAGAAATTAGATGGAAATATTAGATGGAGATAAGTCCAATTACATCTGATGATTACATTTTATTTTGATATTTTTAGTTAATAATATTTCAGTAACCTTGGGAATTAGGCAACTGAATTACAGCACTTTAAAACCTTATCGAATACTATAGCAGTTATTATCAAGTGAGTTTGTGTTGATCAGTTCATTTGTGGTTTGCTGGGAGTATGTCCAAGAAACTATTTTTACTTTTAAGTTTTTGCAGCGTTGCACATCCAAGCACAAAATCTGTGCACGCGTGGAAACACACACACACACACACACACACACACACACACACACACACACAAACACTCACATAAACACACACACCCTCACACACACTCACACGCTGTGGCAGAGCCATAAAACTTTATAGGGGTTGTAATTCTCCCTGACTCTCACTGAGATCATAAATAACTCGACAACAAAAAACGGTGCATACAAATGGAAAGAAAGAAAGAAAGAAAGAAAGAAAGAAAGAAAGAAAGAAAGAAAGAAAGAAAGAAAGATTAAAAAAACAAACAGGAATAATAAAACCTGCAGATGCGAATATAAAATGTAGAGGATGTGAAAAAGCGATGGATGAAATAAGACTCTCAGGTCTTCCTCACCGTGAGCGACGTGCACTTTCTTCATCCACGGGTAGACAACAATGGGCGGCTTGTCTTTGGCCTGGCAGGCCGTTTTCCTTTGCACCTGAGCGGGCTTTGCGCAGGTCATCCAGGCCTGGCACTGCAGGTCACCCATCGAAAACCTGTCCTTACCGGGTCCGTCTGTGTCTGTGTAGTCGGAGAAGGTCGCCCCATGATGCTGTGAGTGGTCCTTTCCATCCTCCCGGTGATGCCCCTGCAAAGTGTGTTGATAGCCGGTTTGTTGTGGTGAGTATGGAGGCGGAGGGGGCTGCATGGACTGATAGCCCCCTCCATAACTACCACTGTCCTGGGGGTTGTTGTAATACCCCCCTTGGTCACTAAAATTACTGTAATCTTCCTCACAAGGCGGGAACTGCGGCTCAGCATATTTACAGCTCACCACGTAGGACTCCATGATTGATTTATAGCGAGGCTGGTAGGAGAATACTAATTTTTCTTTCTCTCCCCTCTCTCTGTCTCTTTTTCCCCCTCTGGCATCAAGCCATCCTGCGGCTGTCAAATAGACGGACGGCCATGTGGGCCACGTGACCCTGCGGCCAACCAATGAGAGGCAGCACTTCAGGTTGTTTATGTCAGACGTAATGGGACAATTTGAAGGAAAAAAATGTTCATAATAGGACTAATGAAGATGTGCTGGCGGGGGAAACGGCAAAGATGAGCTATTCGAAGACTGAAAAATAACTTTAAGAATAGAATAAAGACTGGTGACATGTAGGGCCATTATCAAAAACAAATCTATCTATCTATCTATCTATCTATCTATCTATCTATCTATCTATCTATCTATCTATCTATCTATCTATCTA
>JAPQRP010000009.1:28183522-28200697 GCA_037367295.1 Apogon hyalosoma | reverse complement strand
TCTTTCTTTCTTTCTTTCTTTCTTTCTTTCTTTCTTTCTTTCTTTCTTTCTTTCTTTCTTTCTTTCTTTCTTTCATCCGTGGTTTCCATCTGTATTCTCCTTCTGAAGCATCTGCGTCCTGTGCGTAAACGTTTTAATTGGCAACAGTTTGAGAGAAAAATCTGACAAATCAGATTTATTTTAGCCACTGTTGAACTGAATTGTCAGATTACTGATGAGGCCTATATTATTCCTAAATTCAAGGCGTTGATCTAGGTTTTTCTTTTGTCTTCCATTTTTAGGCCCAACATTAAAAGACATCGATGAAGCAGATCCGGACTGAACGCATCATGCGGTTTTGTTTCCAGTTTTAATCCTCAGTATAACGTCGTTTCCTGTGTTTTTGTGGTGTGTAGCCAAGTGATTCAGGGCTGTCTGGTCTCATCTGCAGACAATGACTTTAACACTTAGAAGGACGGCTCAGGCTCCAAAGCAGGAAAGGCTGTACAATAAAACCATATAGTCACGATGACTGTCTGGGCTAAATGACTTTATGGCACCTCTCTCTGTGTGACTCTCTGTCTTGAGTGGGGGGAAAGTCACGTTTATTCTCCAAATGCATGCTGTTGGTTTATGACCCTGCAGTAGGATGAGCTCTGAGCAGATTATATGGCCGCAATAAATGAGGGAAGCTACGAGGCGATGCACTGACTTTGACAAAACAAAGAGGCAGAAATGTCTCTCTGTGGACTGATGGAAACTTACAATTGACATACCTGCCAACAGTGGAACACCTTGACGTTCAAGTATCTGGTTATGAAATGGTATTTATTCATAATCCAGCATATGACAGGACGACTGTTGTTTTCCTTTCATAACTTAATAACAGGACATGCTATGACACAATACACAACAGAACATTATTTATTATTAGTGATCATTTTACTGCAGTTGTGTATTTTGTAACGCGGTTCAAAAATATACCAGCCAATAATATACATAAAAACATGTCGTGACTATATTTTTTCTGTCGGTGTGCGTCACAATAAATGATTTCTGTTGGCAATTATTGCGTTTTCTACAGTAAACAGAGGTAGGACGTTTCAGCAACTACTTTAATACTTATATAAAATTTTCAGGCATGTGTTCTTAAATTGAGCATTGATTTATTTTTATTTATTTTTTTTTTTTTGGACGTTTTATAGTTTACGCTTTCATTTTCTGCAGTTTCAGTGCATTTATTTGATTTTATATCGCTGCGCACATTCACTACATCCAAAACCCGAAAAGAAAAGAAAAGAATCCATCGGTCAATATTGCGCACGATAGAGCCTACGTAAAAGATGCGATAAAACAAAACACAGTCTGTATTTTCTCACTTTTACTTGAATAAAGTCGCTGAATCAGTACTCTACTGTTTGCAGACGTGTTAGATTTAGAGAAAAGAACATGTGCACTTTACTTTTGTCACCTCTGATGCCAAACGCTCCAATAAGGCGCATAAAAACACATAGAATATCAGATAAATGTCTAAAAACCAGACCCACACATCTGAAAATAACACACTGAGAGCTTGTGTTTAACAATGATGTTGTAAGCCATGTTTTATTTCATTTTTTAAAAAATCTAACACGAGCAACATATTGAGCCTATAGTGAGCAAATGAAGGCCTCGTCTTTTTGACTCCGTTCAACCAAAACTCAGGCCTGGAGGCTAACATAGCCTGACGAGTTTCTCCCAAAGAGAATGTGTTGTCTATAAGAAATAAACAGAAAAAAAAAAAAGAAAAAAATGGTAATGTTACTATGATGTTGAAAACGTCCATAATGCCACTCACTGGATTGAAATCGAGACTTTTACAAGTACATAGTGAAGATTTGTGCGTCATTTTTGTTGTGTACAATGTTTTACAAGGACTGTAGCTGTGTATTTCTTCAAACTGGAGGTAAGAGTGAACAGAGAAATGACCATCAGACTGCTGTCACACCATAGCTTAGCCATGACTGGTTTGCGTGTGTTGAGAAATACAGACATGTCCATATCATAAGAGCCACAGTAACAACAGATATACATAGCAACGATGACAATAACAACAATAACAACAATAAAAATCAATACGCCCATTAGGCCACATGCACAGTTTATAAAAACAAATCAAGGAAGCTTATTCTGTTGGAGGAAGGAAAAGTTATTAGTGTATATCTTTTTAGGGGAGACTGGGGGCGGTTGTAACATTAAAAACAAAATCAACTCCAATGATAGAAATCACATGATTATCTATAGGCCTCTCACACCTTGGATGCTTTGCTCAGTCATTTATCAGTATTTCATTTATGCAACAATGTGACATTGATCAGTTCATTATAATCTAAAAGTCAGAGGCTGAAATTGTAAACTCTGTGATGATGGCAAGGTAGTGGACATAATGTTATAACTAGGGCTGTCAAAATTAACACCGTAACGTGGATTAATCCATCATCATAATTAATCTGATTAAAAAGTTTAAAGCAATTAACTCATCTACAGTGCACAATGACTCTGAAAGTCTCCGGCAATGTATTTCGGGCAGTTTGTCCAAGTAGAGTTAATGCTGCACATGTGCAAATGAGCAGTTGATGTGATAGGTGATAGGCAGCAGAACCAACCCATAAAGATGGAAGATGCTAAACAGCACATTGGCCCTCTGGATGGAAATATGAGGACAAAAAACCCCCAAAATGGAACAGTATACAAATGTAACGTATTATGCACAACTCTGCAGGAAGGAGTTTTCATTTCACTTTCCATCTTAAAATACCACATTAATGCAAAACATACGTTAGTATGGGATTCTGCTAGCATTTCGGCTAACGCGTTGCCCAGCTTGTAACAACCACATTAAGTTCATATATATTCCCCTCTGTCTTGAGTCTGTTTGCTTGTGCAAAACGAAACGCGATTAATATAGATTTAAAATGAATGATATTTAATTGTGATTAATCAAAATTAACCCACAGCAACCCTGTGATTAATTTGATTAGAAATTTTTAATCGTTTGACAGCACTAGCCACAACAATACTCATCATTTAGGAAGATGTGGCGTTCTATGGTATTTCTTTTATTTTCGGTTGTTAGCCTAATAACCTAAAGTAAGTTGTAGATTAATATAGGTTATTAAGATACATGGTAGACCATTTAGAATCACAATAACCTCTGTCTTATGCTGTCTTGATTAATTAACATTTACTCAAACGTCAAAATTGTACTTATTTGTTGTATTATATCAACCAAAGGAGGTTAAGTAATGACTCACATTCTTCTGTCTGTCTGCCAACAGGATTAAACAAAAGCCCCTGACTTTCATGAAACTTGGTGGAAAAGTAGAGCTTGGGCCAAGGACAAAGCCATGAAATTAAAGAGCCCATCCATAAAAAGGGGCAGAAGCTTTTCAAACACTGAAGAACAGATCCCCTATAGTGCTGCAGGTTCAGGTTAGAAACAAATGGATCATCCCATTGTACCTGCAAAGACTAAGCAAGACCAGCATATTCACTGATACAGGAAAAACATATACAGAAGCACCAGAATGCAGATGACACCAGAGAAAAAAAAAGTCCATAAAGTAATTAGTTTTACACCACAAGACAATTTAAGTGTTTGTGACCATGGTAAAAATACAAATTAGCTCAGATGAAGGAAATGAAGCAAAGAGGCCAAACCCAGAGAACAGCTTTTGGTGCAACATGGTGGAGGTGGAGCTCTACCGTTATGTGCTGATGTCAGTTGCAAATACTCAACTTCTGCTTCTCATTAATATAATCTGACAAAAGAGAATAAACAAAAAGATTAGAGAAAAGAAGCAAAACCACTGCTGACCGCTTTTGACAACAGCCTGCAGTCCAACATGTGGTGAAAGAAGCTCTGTTCCAATGTGATGATGTTGCAATAAAGTAATATATTACAAGTTCTTCATCAGAGCAACGAAATAATAGAAAAGAGGAAAAAGTCGGGTGTAATATGTGGTATTTTTGTGGTTTGATAGTACTGTAAAGTGATAAAAGGAGCTGACTGTGAAAGTTTAAAAGTTTAAGCTGTTTTCATTTTCTACAGGGATGGATTCACTTGAGTGGCCCTAAAGTTTTCTCCGTTTTTTTTTTTGAGGAAATTTGGTCTCACTCAACTATTTCTATGTACATTAGTAGCTCTGATTGGAACAGACCTTTCTGAAAAACAGAAATAAGACAACTCCAGAATAGAATTTAGGGCCATTAGACTGCATTATATCTTATGTACCATAATAAGCAAAAGTTAACTAAGTCAGTCGCACAAACGTTGAGCCTGAATGTAAACATAAACTATTCACAGTCAGTTCATTTCTTGTTATAACCCAACACATCTGGCAACGCTTCTATAGTGTTAACTTTTTACGGTTAGGTTTGGGCAAAGGGAACACCTGGTTAATATTAGGGAATGATACAAGAGCTCGCTTTAATATAGTAGTAAAAAGTTTGTAAAGATGTGATAGGAAATACTCACAGCATATTTAAATATATTTAAACCAAGCCGCAGTTCATTTTCCATAACCATAACCATGAAGTGTTTTTATTTTCTAATTCTAAAAACTTATGGATTCTGGAAGTAAATTCTGCTGTATGGTGCTGAAGTCCTGTATTTTATATACCAAGAGTCTACTGTAAACAGCTCTTGTCTATTGATGAGAGGTTAAAAAAAACATAAAAAAAAAACAAAAAAAAACTAGATTATTATCCTTGCAAAAAAAACAAGGCACTGATTGTATAAGTATGAAGCCCATTCTGACTCCCAAGTCATTATGGTCATGAGCTGTTGGCATCTATTATCAATGTCCGGGGTTCCCTTTAATCATCAGTTTTTAACATTCAGGGTATAACATGTAAGTTGATTCAATACAATTTAAATATTAAGAGGTCAACAATTGATGATATTGGGGGCGTTATTGTGGAATGCCAAAGTTCTCTGATTCAGACAGGGTTCGATCAGGGTTCATGTCCTATTGGATTCTGCATTTGTTTTCTTTCTTAGCCTCCTTACTTTTGCCTTTTCCGAGGCATTTCTTCTTAATATTACCCCAAACTTTATTCTTAACCCTAAGAAAGTTGTTTGTGTCTAAACCTCATCAAACAGTAACCACAGCACTGACCTGATGTCTTTCAGAAAACACCATGTATTAATAAATAAAGCTTGTTTTATGCATTAAAATATGACTCTTTAAGTGTCCGCATTGCATTGATATGTATATAATGACGTTTGACCAAGAACTAACTTACAATGAATTGGTAAGAGACTGTATAGCACTACAATCTAATGCAGAAAACACTGACAAAACTAACCAGAAAGTCTATGTGAATGTAATTTATGAAAGTCAGCATTGCAGCTTTGTCATTTATAGCCAGATTTGTACTGATATTTGCATCACTTAGAAATACTGGCAGATCATTGTGTTTGTTAGTGTGTGATTTTGTTTTGTTTAACTTTTTTTTCAATTTAACAAAGATCTGGTACGCCGAGCAGGTCTTCAGGTCATCAACAGACAACCACTGACTCTCAGATTCATTGGGGAAAATGTAGTGACCAGTAAGCCTGTTAAGGTGCGTGTCTTTGGCCTGTGGGAGGAAACTGGAGTAACTGGAGACGTTCCACTCAGCCACGACGGGGAACATGAAAACTCCACACAGAAAGACCCCAGCCTCCATCTCATAAACACACTGAAAGTACTTTAAAGCCACAACAGACCACTCATAAGATTTATCTATCGTAGTTTGGCTTGTACTAGATTCTTGTCTGGAAGAATTTTTTTTTTTTTTTAAATCATAAAATACATTTCACATTTTGGCAGAAAGGATGGACAGTTTATGTGAAGTCAAGTGTGTGTCAAGTCATTTCAGTTTTCTAACATTTAAGATATACAACCCCTCAAAACACAACATGTGATTTGAATGAATAAAGTCTTGGAGTTAAATCCATGTAGACCTACAGATTTGATGATAATTCTAACATTTTACCGTGGACATTATTTACAGCTGCCCCAGATTCAGAGACATGCAGATAGATGATTCTTCACCAGAGTTCTGATGACCATGAAAAGTCCCAAAGAGTATTAAAAAGAAGTGTTACAAAACGCCCCTGTCTCCCCTACACTCTTTTATTTTTTTTATTTTTATTTTTTTTTAACCAAGGCAGACATGTTACCTGCTGACCGTACCAGGTAATGGTTATGAGTTGCACATTTCTGGGCATTTGTTTGTTTCTTATTTTTTTCAGCTCTAATGTCACCTGTCTCTGTCTCCATGGTAAAGCAAACCCCATGTACCTTCCCCTGTAAAAATCCATCATTCATTCACACTCCTCCTCTCCCGAATCATCAGCTTCTTCATCTTCATCCGTCTGTTCTGGAACCAGATTTTCACCTGTCTTTCAGTCAGATTTAAGAGTCCTGCCACCTCCAGGCGCCGATCCCGGGTTAGGTACATGTTGTAGAGGAACTCCTTCTCCAGCTCCAAGGTCTGGTGTTTGGTGTATGGACACCTTTTCTTCCTGGTGGATTTGGCGTGAATCCAACTAGCTGATGGGTTTTCTGCTGGAGAGGAGACAAAGGTGGCCTGTGTTTTTAATACAACCACATACCCGTGCGGACTTCCCTGTGGCTGTGGTGTATCTGCTTGTTTGTGTGCCCCAAGACTTCAAACACTGACATAAAAACCCAAGAATGGCCTCAGGAACTGACTTTATGAGCCTGCAACTTTGGGCTCATTAAGAAACAAAACCACACTCTAGAAACACTGCTCTATAAATAAAGACAGTGTCCAACTCTCTTTTTTTTTCAACCCTAATGCTTTTTTGACTGAGATACTGTGGCCAGAACAGTAAAAGTTGTAGCTCAAGCCATCATTTCACCCTTTCTGAAGTGCAATGATTTAACATAATGAGGATGATGTAAAATTATGCAGATTCCTCCTTAGCTTTCAAGTTAAAAATGCTTTTTGGAAGGACAGTAAGATGCAATAAATACAGAAGAGCACACTAATCTTATAAATACTTCTGAGTGCAGACAGTATTGAAATACAGCCAAAACTGTGCATTTTTAGAATGATTTAACCTAGTTCCAATGAGATATTTTAACGTTCAGGGATTTGAGCACTGATATGAGACACTTTACATTTACTGGCCAAAAAAATAGGTAAAGCATCTAAGGCAGTGCTTTGCATTATTGACAGCAAAGAAAGCAACAAGTACGTGGCTTTGGCTTGTTAGTCCCGCATTCCCACAAAGAAAACATTTTTGCCCAGGCTCTTTTTCCAGCTTGTTTTGATGTGTAGGCCACCTGATGAATTGAACTTAAACTACTTCACCAGAGATTAAATTTTGCATTGAGATAGAACACAGTTTATTTTTGCATTTTGCATATTATTAAGGTCATTTTTGCTCTGTGTCTTACAGAGAAGTCTATGGCACTTAGTGTTTGTTCTTCAAACTGAACAATAAACCTTATAACAGCAGAAAAAAAGTGAATTATTTGTCGCTATTATTATTATTATTATTATTATTATTATTATTATTATTTTCTTATTGACCAATCCGGCTTCAGAAAATGTGCGCCGTGGTTTCATTTAGGCAATTTGAATTAAAACTGTTTCTTCTTTTACTTTCATTTTTTTCTTCTTTCCTCTGACTCTTATGACACGTCAAATTATGAGATTTCGCACAAACATTAAATATCGGATCAGTTAGAAACTTTTCTTTTTAAGATCGTTTGTTGATTCGTTTTTAAAGGAACGCTGCGTAACGACTCACCTGTGCGCAAAAATACAAGCAACAAATAACCTTCAATTCCTTCAGTTAATTTCTTTTAATTACAAAAGTGCTATGCAGAATATTGTAGGGGCAAAAAAAAACTAATAGTAATTATTTAAGCAGAAGCTGAAAAAAAGAAAGTTTGTCGCCTTTACGAATCAGAAATGGTGCGCATGCCCATACTTGCGTGATTCCCATAGTGACAAATTGCTAAATAACAATTTAATTATTTTAATGGACTATAAAGTTTTATATTTTGTCGTTTACAGGACATTTATAGGGCAATAAAAGTCACACACACTTACTTACACAGGCCGCATTCTCCCTGAGTCTCACACACACACACACACACACACACACACACACACACACACACACACACACACACCTGTGTTACCACTTCTTAAACTCTAAGAAACATTGCAGACTTTGGTTTATATGTCCTTACCCAGCTCAGGCTGCTGCTGCTGTGTTTTCCTCTCCTCGTTTTCCTTCTTGGGCTCCGGCTTCCTCCCCAGCTCCTCCACGGTCCCCAGCCGCTCAAGCACCACCTCGCTCGGACTGGCGAAGCTGGAATCCCCGGGACTGTCGTGCGCCGGCGGTGAACTCTCGGGTTTAACCGCCTCGTACCTCGTGGCGCTCGGACTGGAGAGGTCACCCTGCGCCGGGAGACACGCGGGGAAAGCTTGTGACAGAGGCGCGGGGTCCGGGGTGGGCGTCGCCCCCTCCCAGCAGCGGACAAACCTACTCTCCGAAGCAGCCGCCGACGCCGCCGCCGTGGGTGTGATGTGCTCTCCGTGGGTCTGCGTCTGCGGGCCGTAGTAGGGGTGGTGGTGGTGGTGGTGGCTCAGGAGGTGATGCGGGTGGAAAAGCCCCGGGGTGGACTGCAGCTGCGGAGAAGTCGACGACGAAGTAGACGTGTTTGTCCAAGGAGAAAAGCCATTTAAGCCCGTTTGTTTATTTGAAAAATGTGAGAAATCCGGAATGAGTGATCCGGGGCTCTCCTCGTCCTCCGCTCCCCGGGTCGGCTTTGCGCAGCCGGCCGTCGAACCCTGCAAGCCTCCCGGGATGAAATGCGCACCGTACGGCTCGTCTGTCTGGAGCCCCATCATGGAATAATAATTCGTTAGCGACATGTTTATTTTATTATTTCAATAAAAAGTCACTTAAGTGCGACTGTAAAACCTTAGATGGGCTGGTATAGTGGCTTACATCCTCCCCTAAAATGGTAGTAATTTTTTTCCTGCCCTTACCTTCTCCTCGGCTGCCCATTGGTTCTAGTCTGGATCACATGGTTAGACTGTATTTACCCAGCACAGGAGATAAATCAGATCATTCTTTTGTGCGAAGATGTGATAGTAGGCCTGCTATAGCCTGCAGCCAGATGGGGCTGAATGTAGGCTTCCATCACTATCTGAATACTGTGGCTTTGAACCAGGGTTTTACAAGCCGAATAAAAAGTATCAGGGAGGCCTTTACAAGCGTGTCTGAAGAGCGCGTGTGCATCTGTGTGTAAATTCCCTCCACGCAAAATGAACAGCTCGACTTTATTTGTCATCGGAGACAAAACAACTGCACAATGCTTCAAAGTGTAAAATTAACAAGGATCCTATATATTTCTGGTGTGGGCAGATGTATGTCTGCATAAAACACTAACCTTGAGTTGACCCACACACACTGAAAATGTGTACGTCAGGGGTTACATTTTCCATTTTCCATCAACAAGTCCACATTGGTGTTTTCAGCCGTGGATGTGATGTAATCTGTTCATCTCCTTCAATAGGCTAAATCATGGGTTTTAATCGACTATTCCCCAGTTTAGTTCAGTTTGGTTCGTTTGTTCACAGGTAAAATACAAACACACTGGTGTAAGGTACAATGGGAAGATTTATTCAAGTGGAGCCAAGCTATCAGGTGGGGCTCTGGCACCAAATAAATGACATTTAACTGTACACTTACTATCCCAACTATCTCTGAATAAAAATAATAATAGTAGTATTTAACCCAACTAAAACCCAAATTACCAAATGGGTCCGAGACGTCTTTTTCATGACTCTAACTATTATTTAAATAGGTAAAATATGATAAATAAAATATAATAGCAGCACTTTTACATGGATTGTAAAGAGATTAAGATAGAGGATTTAACACACTATTATAAAGTCCAATGATAAATCAATATTTCTGAGCTTACTATATTTTCAGCATTTTTTCTCTGTAATTTTTTGATGTAAAGACGACAATCCAGTCTATTCAACGCCACACATCTGGTTTTGGTGGTTTAATACTACTACTACTAATACTAATACTACTACTACTACTAATACTAATACTAATAATAACAATAATAAATCATTATATAATATTCACGGGAAGATTAATATATTGTCCACACAAATGTTTTATAATTTTATGTTGAAAATTTAACTATAAAGCCGTGAAAAGGGCTGCTTTTGTTATTGTCATGTATTCATTAAAAGTGATGTTAGAATGTAAAATACACACATTTGAGTGTTTGTGTAGCTTGTACTTAAAATAATGAGTGATAGTTAAGTTTGCATGGTTAATACAAGGAATTTTTATTATAAAACCCTGAGACGGTTTGTGGCCTCATGTAAGTGAATGTGAAGACCTTAGGATCCCTGTGTGAAAGTGAAATCCTATTGGCTGGAGAACCAAGGGGGCGTGGCCTCAACACAAACGATCTGTTGTGCTTTGGCTGATTTTGGCTCAGCTCTCTACACACACAGACCGTGTTTATTTGTCTACCCTGCATTCTTAGCACCACCTGCTGGCTGGACAAGTGGGAAAATCACCTGAGAACACTTTAACGTATTTTTTTAATAACTCCAAATGGGGAAAAAAATGTAAACTGAAACTAAACTGAGGGTCAAACTCTGAACCGAATCATTTAAGAACAAGGACTTATTGGATCTTTGCCTGCACTAAAGATGTTAATAGGCCCGTTTTATAACAGATGGCCCATTTTAGTACCAAGTGTACATAATTATCATGTTACAATTTGTGTATTAGTGACATAGTAGGAAATTCATGACTCAAATTTAAGTGAATAATTAAGCTATACTCAGTGTGCAAGCAAAGGTGACTCAGACTGATCTGGATTGAGATTTGTCATGACTGCACTGGAGGGAGTCACTCAGAAACCATAAAGTAGTACAAATGAACTCTACCTTAAACCTGTACAGCACTAAAATCCAACATGCACATTAATGTGGCTGATTCTGAAAGCAGTACGTAATAGAAAACACTGACAAGGACCATTGCACAATGAATACATTTATATTTTTTGCTTATAAGTATATTTTGGAATACACAACTGCTTCTTGTAGTGGAGTAATTGAACTATTAGTGCTTTTAGTGAAGAAAACTGCATGGACACGGAACACTTCTAACACTGCTGCTTTGTGCTCAGGACTGTGCAGTTTACATCACAATCTGATATTCTATTCTATTCTATTCTATTCTATTCTATTCTATTCTATTCTATTCTATTCTATTCTATTCTATTCTATTCTGTTTAGTTGTGTTCTGTTCTATTCTATTTTGTTCTATTAAAAAATATGAACAATTAAATAAAAAAAAAAAACAAACAAACATCATCTCTGAGAAATAATGGTGCGAACAGTGTGGAGGTCAAATCTGACATTTAAAATCCATTGAAGTCGTATGTAAATGGGGTATTTCAGCCAATGAGGATCGACAATTTTTTAGATATAGACAGTTGTAAGGAATAATAAAAGTATGTGCAGTTTTCTCCACAGAATATTATATAAAGATGGTGTCACCTATTTTTGAGATCAGCCTTAAGAAGCTTTCCTATAATTAACAGCCGATTTGTGATTAATAAAACAATTTAATTCCTCTAATTACATTATGAGGCAATCCAGGATATTATAGCATAAAAACATGCAGGTTAATATGCAGGTTAATAGCAGTGAAAACACAACCCTGGTAACATAGTTACTTTCATCATTATACCAATTATTTTTTACTTTGCCATCATTAAACCAATACCTTCCAAATACAGCAGCATTATTATTTTTTTAAATATCAGTACCAGTAGCTTATGTTACTATCACAGCTATCGTTAGTGCCACTGAGATACTGTTAAACACTATTCCTGTTTAATAAGCATTTACACATAGTTACAGAAACTACTAGAATAACCACTTTTATACTGCTACAGTTTCTTTATTCCAAATATAACACCTTTTGCTTTAAAGATTTTAAATAATGTTGTAATGTAATGACACGTGTTCCACAGTTTTTAATAATACAAGGCCTTTTAGTCTGTTAGTCTACTACAAACTGTATTATTATATTTATTTACCTAAAGGTTTCATCAAAGAAATATCATTCAAAATCAATGCACAGGAAAAATTAATAGATAAGTACATTTCCATCACAGCTTCAGATGTTCTTGAGGTGACAAGAAAAGGATAAAAAAAGGAAAAAAAAAGGCTGAGTGAGCTATTCTGCTTTATTGTAGGCCATTAGTCTGAATGCTTTTAGTTCCAACCAGAAACACTCCCTTTCTCTGCTTTCATCTCTGTTTCTCTTTTTTTTTTTTTCTTTTTACGTCATGCACAAATGCGCAGTCCCACACAGAGAGTGAGTGGATGTGTGAGACAAAGAACCAGAGACAGCAGACTGTCTCTATTGCCCCAATAAAGGCATTAAGGAGAGGAAATGATAGGTTGTGTTGGTGTGTTGTGGTCGCTTTGCGGTTCAAGGTTCATTTGCAGCCTTGGACTCGCTCTGCAGTCTGGTTTGATGTTGTTCAAAGTCTGGGTCGGGACATCAGAACTGGACGAGAGACATTCCTATTACTTGATTAAAACATTAAACATATCCAAACAGTACATTTTTTGTGTGTAGAAACTACAATTTCAAAGTTATTCCATGAGTTAAAGGGAAAAAAATCTACCATGAGACAACCCAGTAAAAACTAGTTCCTTCTATGTAGTCTAAGAGTCATTTCTATAATTTTTTTTGGTGATAAATCTTTTTCATTTACTCAGATTGAACATATATTGGTTTGTGACACAACTAAGAAAAAAATCCTTCAAAATATACATGTATTTTTTCCATGGACTCACAGACAGACCTCTTTTTCAAGCTTTCAAGCCATTTTGTTGCGATAGTTTTGTTGAAAAAACCTTTTTAAAATTGCAATTTGCAACATATGAAATGGTTTTTACATTAAATTACTCATTCCAAAGAAGGAAATGTTTCTTAATAGCATGTTTTATAGAAAAAGGAACTTTAAAATAGAAAGTCTTGAAAAAAAAATCTTTAAAATGTTGAAATGCTAACATAAAATTCAGTATAAATTGTGTGAATCAATAATACATGACATGAAATGTTATTTAAATGATAAAAAAGTAGTAGATGTATAAAATACTGAATCATTAATAATGGTTCATCATTTATTATTGAATCACAGTTAAGTTATAATAAGTACATCATGATATGTCACAGCAAAATTCAAGAATATAGATTGCCTGTATTTATACAGTCTGGTTTTTGCCTATGAAAGTGAAAGAAATACAAATGTCATATTACATATATTACAGACTGTCTACGGTTACTTTAAGTGCATCAGTTCATATAACAAATAATATACATTATTTTTTAAAATCTGATGATTAAGTATTAACATATTTATGAACAGAAAGCAAAAGTGTCCATTCTACAGATTCATTGGATTGTCAGCCGCGCAAGGGGAAAATATAGTACAATACATACAGGCTAAAAGAAAATAGAACAAAAAGCAATCTGATACTTTCTGATGCATACAGTACAAAACATAAACCAAGTGAACAAAGCACATTTCTGTTGTTAAAATGAGTAGAATGAAGAAGAATATGACCACATTCCTTAAATGCCATGGGCAAAGACTCCTTCATATTGAGACACATGGCTGAAAGGGAAATGCAAAGCCAGAGAAGCCAATCAATAGTTTTTGTTTTTCGTTTATAAAATGTAGAAAATAACCACATGGGTGCGTATTTGAGGTAGAGAATTACATGGGCCCACAACCTGAGATTTTACGGCAAAAGGATAATGTTCTTTTTTTACTGCGAATTTTATTACATATTCATCCTTTATGATTTGTTTTCCACCTGCCAATGATATAGCATTTGCCACATTAAAAGGCATCATTAGAAAAACAACTGTGGTTCTGTGTGGATGTGGGGCAATACTTCTTTGTTCTTTCTTCCCTCATCAGAACAGGTATCCTGTGTAGTACTGCAGTCTCTCTCTCTTCAGTTTCTTCTCTTTCATTCTTCTGTTCTGAAACCAGATCTTTACCTGTCTGGAAAAAACAGAAATAGCAGAATACGTTTGCACTGTTTCATTATTTTGTGTGGTTCTGGTTGCAGATAGCAGTAATAAAACCTTGCTACTGTATTTTTCATACTGTTGCATTACTCTCTACGTTCAGACAAAACCTCTGTAATGCTGATCATGCTGATACCTCCATGGCTCCCACTGCATTTTATGGATGCCATCACAAATGTGGTATGTATTTTGACAACTGCACAGATTGTGGTAATGTGAATGTTTCAACGTGCAGCCTGAAAGATGAAGCATGATGGACGAAGCCTGGTGGGGCATCATGTCATCATTCACATCAAACACTAGACCTGAGTGACCTTGATGTGAGCTCTAAATGCAGTCCTGTTATCTGTTCCTCCACTCAGATGTAGCTGCTAATACATGTCAGGCTGAAACTGAGTATTTCAGATGTTACAGCTGAGTCATAAGCGTGAGGCCTGCGTGTTTTCTGTGTGTTACTCTATGTCACTCAAATGCAAAGTAAGTGTTTGAATGTACCGATCTGTGAGGCGCAGACGGTGGGACAGCTGCATACGTCTGTCTTTGTTGATGTAAACGTTACACAGAAACTCTCGCTCCAGCTCTCTGATCTGGTGTTTGGTGTAAGGACAGCGCTTCTTCCTCACACCGCAGGGCTCTGCTGCAGAAAGAGACAGAGAAGAGAAAATAATAATTCTATTATCTCAGTGCTGGTTCTTTACATCATTTTGGGTTCAGATATTAAGATAAAGGCCAAAGCAGAAGAGGTCTATACCCCCCCCCACTCTCTCTCTCTCTAGACACCTACAACATTTAATACTGTCAGGTTCAGTGGAGAAAGAAGCTGATGTGAACTGAACTCAGGTGAATTTAACCAACTTAAATTCAGTGACTTTGGATTTCAGGTGAATGTTAAGGTCTCAGTCCAAACACTGAGATCAAGAAGCTAATGTCTTCTCTTTGGTGGAAGATTTTATTTTATTCCTGAAATGTTTTACACAATACATTCTTCATTAAATCATATGAATAAACGTTGTTAAGGTGCAGTTCGTTTAGTTAAGCTGAGCATAATTACAGTGGATCAAGGCAACCTATTTTTGTATTCTTCTATATTTTCATAGATTAATTTAATAATTTTCTAAGCTTTTGTGCATTTACATTCATACTGTGTTATGTATTGTGTATTTGTAAATGCGTTTGTATGTTTTCTTTGAACGTTTTACCACTTAAAGTGCAATGGCAATAAAGCTTTCTATTCTATTCTATTCTATTCTATTCTATTCTATTCTATTCTATTCTATTCTATTCTATTCCATATCTGCCCGAAATTGTACATAGAATTTGGCCTGTATGACTAAATCTGGCAGAATTTTACATATATTAATCTGAATTGTCCCTTATTAAACAGGAAATAAACATAAATAATTAATGGTAATTATTTGCACGAATTAATTTTAACCTGCAATTTTGCAAATGATCATATTTTCCAAGGCTAACAATATATAGATCACTTATAACGGAAATGAATGCTTTTTTACTATAAGAAAGATCAGACTAGAATTAGAATATCATTTTAAAGCTTTTAAAATAGGTATTTATATTGTGTTGTATTATATGCTGGACTCTGTAAATGCGCCTGTTTTAAAATAAAAAGGAAAAAGCCACTTCGGCCTGAACAAAAAGAGTCTGACATTTCACAAACATCTGTAAGATAAATGATCATCTGGGCGCTAAAATATATAGATCAGCCTATAGGTCTATGTGTAGCCTATTTAATATAAGTTCTAAACTGAAGTTTTCTCTGACATGTTGGAGAAGTTTGTCTCCATGTTTCCACACCAGGAGGCTCCATGTGGATTCGTGTCTGAACCAGGACCTATTGTGTTTTGAAGAACCTCCTTTGTGTCTCGTGTTAAAAATCAGCTGATTCTGGTTTGTTTTATTAAAATGATGTGAAGTGGGACTCACTCGGGGTCTCGGGGTCCCCTGCGCTGCTGTTGGACAGGGGCGCATCCTTCTCGTCCTCCGTCACCGCGTCCAGGGGCTCGGAGTCGGTCCCGCCCTTGGCCCCTCTGCCGCCTATGTTCCCCCCTCCGTGACAGCTCGTCCAGTCGCTCCGATTCCCCTCTTTGTCCTGCTGTTTTCTCGGCGTTGTGTCCGTTTTCAGATCCCCTCCTTCCTGCGCGTAATCGAAAAATTGGTCAAAGGCCGACGGTAGGACCCTGTTGCGCGCGTCCCTGGGGTAAGAGATCTGGGAGTCGGGGCTGGACGTGGACGTGTACCCGCCGGGGAAACAACCGTGGGGCTCTCCGGCGAATACCTGAGCATGAGGGAAACGGGAGGGGCCAGTCGGGGCCGCGTAAACCGCCTGATCCCGGTGAAACACGACGTCCCCCGGGGAGCTGAAGCGCGCCGGCTGCGGAGAGGTGCCGGGCCGGTTCGACTGGTACAGGGCCCATTTGTTGGGAGCGGGATGCTGCCAGAGCTCCGGGTAACAGTAGCCTTTATACTCCGACAGTCTTCTGCCTGAGAGGTTGTTGTGGTCCAGTAAGGTCGCTGATGGCGTGATGGAGCCAAAGTCAGACTTTGACGGGAAGTTGTAACAGCTCGGTAGGTACATCAGTCAGTAGAAATAATGGAAGTATCTGAGTAAAAAAGGCAGGCTGGAGCAAAGTCTATAAATTGTCATAAATGGAGGTGAATGTCTGTGTCTTTACATCCACATGGTGCGCCGTAAAAAGGCCCAAAACAGGCTGCAAAAAACTGTGTTAAAAGTTAAAATAAGGAGCATAGTCGCCAAATTAGATTACCCTCGAAACAGCACAATAAATTCACCTCTCAGTGTTCCTCTGTAAAAGGGAAGTGAAGAAAACAAAGTTGCTGACCTTGAGCCTCTTCAAACTTGATCTAAACCATTCAGGCTGAGCTGCGTGTTTTTAGAAAACCACGCATGGCCTGCCCTAAAGAAACAGACACACACATCCTACACACACCCATACATCAAAGTAGGTTCAACTAATTTATGCTTTTATGACATGCAGCGT
>JAPQRP010000009.1:28159766-28183268 GCA_037367295.1 Apogon hyalosoma | reverse complement strand
TATATGAATGAGTAGTTCAATGTAAAGTAAAACAGCCTTCTTTCATGTCAGCTGCGTGCAAGTCACAAGACTCCAAGGCAAATTTCGTTACACTTTCACAAGAAAAAAAAAAAGTACAAACAAGTCTGACATCAGGATATAAATGAAGATACTTTTCCTAGAGACCATTTTAACATTATGTTAGAGAAGCTCATGACCAGTGGCCAGAAGGTTTTTCTGTAACAGTTTACTGGAACTACATAGTGACGTGAAGTGGTCATTTGTTGTCAATTCACAAACACTTACGTTTATTTATGCTTCAGATGAGTGATCTGTCAGATTCAGTACGTTTAGGTGTAGCTGTGATTTTTAATGGCCAGTTCTAGCATTTTGCTAGTGGCATTTGTTCTTTTTAAAGTGATTTTTCTTTTTAAAACACTTAAGTTTTGCATTTTTTTCCCTGTAATGTTTACATTTTTCCTCAAATAATAATTGGAAATGTTACCATTAATATGAGATTTGAGTGCTTTTTAGTCAAAAATATATCAGTTGTCTTAAAAATGTAGCATTTGTCAGTCACAAATTTCTCTGGTCACAAATATATAGCCAGCAGTTTTTCTTACAATGGCAGCAGTTGAAGTGAGAGTGATAGAAGAAGATAGAAGTAATTCCCTAAAGCAAAGGCTACAGTATTCATCAGATTATATGGTTATTTATATGTAGCAGCTCTTTAAAAAACAACCCGTTGTAGTGTAAGGGGGTTTCCTTATTCATAGACCAGTAGATATTTGTGTCTAAAGAAAAGACGTTTCCTCTGTGTATTTACATCCAGTCATCCTGAGGACATCTGTAAACACATCAGCATGTTGCTCCAAGGAAATGTCACACATGACACCCAAGGCTGGGTTTTCCTTCAGATCTTTGTCATATCTATAGACCATATCATGCTGTAAATCCTGACACATGCTTCCATCTGCCTGATGCTTTTTAAATACGAGGGTTGCTGAAGTCGATGATGACTGTCACACATACTATTTCAGTGATGGCTGATGGTGAATTGAATGATGGTTTATTCACCTATAAAAACACTGTCACAGAAGAAGATCCAATCACCTTGCAGAATCAGATAAAAACAACATAAAAAGCCTTTAATGCCTTTAAGCTTTTAATCTCTTCAACGTAGCAATTTTCCTCAATTCCTGTTTTTCATGTATTATATTTGTCATTTTATGTAACAGTATTCACCATCCAATTTACCAAATGAATGTGTGTTCTTACGTATTCGTCCTATGTATATGTAGAAAATGAATAGCCTTAAGTATGTTATTTTCAGCAAATGTTAATTGTGCCACCCATATGTATTGTGTTAATTACATCCATACTACCACTGTTATAATGAGTGCTGCCGTGATAGTAATACTTGGCCTGCACAGTGAAAGCCTGCAGGTGCCTGATGATGTTGCAGCTGCTCTGCATTGCTGAGCCACAGGCGGTGGCGGCTGAAATGATGATGGAGCCTTTTGAACATGACAAGGGGGGTATAATTGGGCAATGTTTCCCAGTGTTCTGGTTTTACACACATTTTCTCCGACCAATCGCAGACAAAGGTTCCACAGGGCACGGAGAACTGTGGTTATACCAGATAGTGACTATAAATATTTACTTTGCGCATCTGTCTCTGGGGCGGAGTGAATTTCTTTTGTGAGTAAAGTTACAGACATTTTATTATTGAATCTAAGCGAATTAAGTCGTAGAACTAAATTGCAATAGGCTGTATTTCACCTGTGGCATGTAACTATTACAGGCAGATGGAAATTGATAAATGACCTATAGGAGTATTGCAATATAAAGGATACACAAAGTATGGTTCTAACACTTTTTGCATCAGCACCTTCCCTCCAGGCTCAACAAAAGGGTTTTGCATTGGATTTGACAACAAAATCTATAGAAACATATGCATGATTGGATGAGAGGCAAAAAATAATTGATCCTATTATACTTTGTGGAGCTGATGGTGGAAGTGCTGCAGAGTGAGTAATCTGGCTTCCTTCTCATATCTGTGAGTTGCATCGTATTAATCAGACACTTGAGGGACAATGGTGGTGGATTAAAGATGCAGAACAACTAAAACACAGGTGAATGTTTCAGTTCTAAGAAACTTAGTTAATGAAACTCTCACAATGGCACAGTGTACTGGAGGTTTAAGAGTGAGGTTAAGGTTAATGTTTCAGAGTCAAGGCCAGTTTCTGAAAAGTTCTATATGAAGAGTGTTGTCAACATGTTGCTTGCACGGCAGCAGCTAATGAAGGTCACAATTAACCCCAGTCTATGCTGTTATTTGCTAACCTACCCACTATCGGGTATAGGGACACAATTATTAACTGTTGGGTAAAAGAAGTAAAAATAGAGGCCATGTGTCAAAGAACTAGAGTGGGACAATACGCAGGAAAATCAGTCTGCAGTACAAGTCATGATTTTAATGGGAATACAAGTTTTGGCAATTAATTTTCTCAGTAAAAATCTAAAAATACATGATGCGATTTTTCTGTAATATGTAGAAGTATGATTTCTAGGCTGAAACATCTGTGCAGCTCCACAATAAGACATTCCTAATGTTTTGTTGTAGCACATCAGAGACCATGACCAAATAAGCATAACATAACATAACATAACATAACAATATAATATAATATAACATAATATCATGTGATTTGATTAATTGTTCAGCTTTACAGTATATAAAGAACTTATATATAAACAAGGTCAGTAAATGTATTTCTATAGGAATTAGATACAATTATTAAAGTGGAGAAGGTGTCCTTAGTTGGGGATTGTACCACTTTTTAATGATGTGTTACAGCCACTTTCTGTCATTGTATAATTATATTATTAGCCTACTGGTTGAAATCAGCAGCAAAACACAAGAAACTACAATTTAATCTATATAAGACTCATAATTTCATATTATAATAAATACATAGTCTTGAGAAAGAAATGTGTACATGTGGGATAATGGAGAAACAAAGCAGATAATGAAATGAATGATATAATGATCATTGGTGGATGTTCAAACTTCCTATATAATCATACCCAGTCTCTCCTATAAAGAAATGGGAATTCTTCGATTTAATTTCTAAGACTGTGTATTTAATGCTGGCCACTGGACATCTGATTTAAACGACTAAAGTGTCTATTCATTTGCGTCATGTAATCCTGTTGGTGATTTTACACTGTATATGGCGGATATATGCCATTACAGGCCTATTGTTATTACGTCGGTTTTACTCTCATGTTTAACGCCGAAGAGAAACCCTGGTGATTCCTGCTAAACTTGACATCCTATCTGATGTTTCTCTGATTCCCAGTGATTTTCGCTCATTGAACCCAGCTGTATTTATGCACAGATGCTGCAGCTCTAGTCAGTTAATGCGAAAGAAATTAAACGTGAGGTCTAAATGTGAAAAGGACGGAAGTTATCAGTGTAGACTTCAGGTTAAAGGACTGTAAAATATTTTTTCTATAATTGCATTTTTATTGGTAAATTCAGGATGGTTAACACACTGAATATTATAAACAAATGAGAGAAACATGTGAAGATCAAAGAATTACAGCAAACACTGATTCACATTCAGACCTAACTGTACTGACCGATAGTGTATTTAAACGTTATAATTTACAAAAAAAAAAGAAAAAAAAGAAAAGGTGCTTACCTGGATTCAGATCCTGGGTGGATTTAAAGGCCGAGCGGACTGGACCAACAGGGCTGGGAGTCAGACATGGACATGTGTCCAAAAGACAGCAGGTGTCCTTTCCCCCACAGACAGACACTGACTGCCAAGTCCAATAAATGCTCTTACACCCTGTAGGATCATTAAGTGTCTATAAACACTGCAGGCCCACTGGAAATGTTAAAACAATACAGACTCAGACAACAAATGGCGAAGGCCCTTCATCCAAGACGGTCTTTAACATGGATGAGGACGGAGGCCTTGGAGGGTTTCTACATATTCTTGACACATGCAATTAATGTACAAATATAAAAGAGGAAAAAATATATAGAACACAAGTAGAAATCAACATTAAACGCGCATGAACGCGCTACTCAATGAACAACAAGAAAACGGTCATTAAATAATTAACAAATGTTCCGGGGTGTGAAGGCTCACTGACAATATTTTGAAGAAAACACTTTACTAAATAAATAATGAAACCCCTAAGTGGTACTACTCTCCCCCAGAAACTACTTTCTATAATCACTTAAAAATAAAATCACTGAGCTTGAACATGCCTTCTCCGTGTTTGGCATCTGTGAGGAATGCTCAGTTTATGTTTGTGTGTATTCTGTTTTGAAACCATCCACTTCTCCCTCTGAACTCTAAACTGTGGCTGTAGCTGCAGAAGTCCCCGCTGTTCACGTTCATCCACAGCGATGAATTTATTACGGGTTAATCAAACAGAAATAACATCAGCATCAAGACTGCACATCAGATTTAATATAGTCTGCATCATCTGTGCGTGTGTGTGTGTGTGTGTGTGTGTGCGTGTGTGTGTGTGTGTGACAGACAGACTGACAGACAGACTGACAGATGAGTTTTATTAGGGCCATAACTCTTGAGAAGCTGCAGGCCAAATTTCTGCACACTGCGGGGTAATCTAAAACACTTTAGCTGGGAATTGAGAGTACGCGGCTAAATATTTGAGAGATTTCATGGCCTCACCTCTCACCATGGTGAACTGCGATGTGTTATTTAATCACACTGTGGTATCGGCAGTGGCCTCTCATGTGAACGTGTGGAAGACGCCCGACAAAAGCCACTCAGTGTTCACAAGAGAAGGCATTCAGTCACCTTCAGGCCAGGCATTAAAACAGCATCATATGTTATAAGGCAAACCCTGCTTAAGAATGTAATGTGTCCAGAAATTAGAAATTCAATTGCAAAGTAAAACACAGTAGTGGGAAAATATCATGTAGAATATAGGCCTATGATTAAAATATTATATAGGCTTTATATATTGCAGTTCCATATTTTCAGTTATTATGTGACTTTGTCCATTCTATTTCACCACATGTTGGACGTTACTGCATCTGTAGCTCAACCCTGACCTGAAGCTTGGTTTTTGAATCCAGTCTCTCTCTTAAAGAGGTTTCCAGCGCCCTCTTGTGAGCATATACCATAATACAAAAGCCATGACAGAAATGGAGTCATGGAAAAGATGAAGAGTCTGTGTTGTTTTTGCCTGACTGCAATTTTGCACTCGTACTGTTTGGCTGGAGCAGAAATAATTCCACTATATGGTGATTTAACACAGAAGAAAATACATTAACTGTACATTTCACGAGAAGTCCTGTACAGCCCCTTTATTATTAGTGTAACGACCAAACATGTTTATTCACCACTGCCTTTGTTAAGGTTTATAATTACTGCATTCTCATGAAATAAAAGTAGCCGAAACAATTAAGAATCAATCAACATGTTTTGAATGAACCTTGGTGCGGGTGATTTAATATGAAGACATGTTCATTTGTAATGTAGGTTATATTTCTTTAAAATCATTGGTTTGTCTATTCATTAAAGCCTACTTACAGTGATGTGGAAAAAGCAAAACAATTGTGTTATATTTGCATAAATTCGTATGCGTAATTTTTTTTCGCTGTTGTTTTTCATTTTATTAAACGAAGAGAGGTTGGAAAAATGTCAACTGCATGGGACAAAGAAAGACTACAACGCAAAGGACTCTGGGAAATCACCCAGTCTCCTTTCCGTTACGTCCCCACGCCGCGCCAACTCTCGTTTGGCAGTTGAGATGTCAATACAGGTCGCAAAGGCTGAAGTGTGTTGTCTGCTAGTTTCTCCACAAAGTCAAACCTGACTAGATGACCGACTAAGGAAACACCACCTCATGTAAGTAGTTATTTAACTGAGCGGTTACTTGGTTAAAGCCTAGTAATGAAGGCTTTTGCACGGGGAGTGTGTCGGTACCAGTGTGTTATTGTTGCAGTAGCTAGCGTGGTAAAGCAGTTAACTAACACGCACAAAAGTTATGTGTTTTATTATTTGTACCGAAAGGTAATAGCTTACGAGTTGAATAACTGTGTTTTTATAGCCTCGGTTTTGTAACGTTAAGGTAGCTTGTTAGCTGTGGTGTGTGTACAGTTTGGTTCCGACAGCTAATGTTAGCTCTATTAGCTGCTAACGCGAAATTATATTACTGTGTATCGGTCTCATGTGATAGCAGAACAGTGATCACCAAGAAATCAGCTAATTTGCTTGATAAACTTGAGAAGTCAGACACAGAGAGTCTTGAAAGCATCTAGTTCCAACTCGAACCTAAGTAGCAACACTACTATTTATGTCTGTCCTGTTCAGTGGGCTGGGTCCTGGTTAGCATTTTAATAGTAACTTCATGGGAAACAGTTTGACTGTTTGTTATTCTCTGTCCACTGATCCGATGGTGATTTGAAAGCAGTGATAAAAGACTCTGTATTTAGGCCACAGACTCTAAAGGGGAAACTACTGAGTCATGTTGACTTGTATTGATGGTGCTCCTTATTTCAATCAAATACTATGTGTCCTGTTTAGGGGCGAGTGTAGTTGATTAATGTACTAGTTCTAGATACGATACCCTAGCTTGGACTTCAACAAAAATAAATTAGTATTTTACACTTTATTGTATAACTCTTTTGTTTTGATAACATATTCATCACAGCCTGAAATTAACTGGTAGCACATAATGGTCAATAAAACAGAATTAGATATACCAGTGCTTAAGTATTGATAGTTAGAAGCAAATGTCAAGGTATTATTTGATACTTGATAGTACCATAGTGATAGTGCCATAAGGACCAAAGTCTGATATCCAACCTTACTCCTGTTGTAACCTGGACATTTATGCACTTCTGGAGAAATAAACCAAAGTATGTTCATTGTGGGTTATTCTCTGTTTTTCAGAATTACCTGCTTCCAATACAGCATTACGCACATGGCTACACAGTGAGGGGAAACAAGTCTCTATACTGTTTGTTGCATAAGAACTATAATAAGGATTTTCTCAGCAAATCCACAAATGCAGTAACGATTGTGCCCAGCAGTTCTGTAGGCAGCTGACTTAATCCTGCAATGTTGTAAGCATGTTGTTGTGACAAGGCTTACACGACTTTTTTTTTTTTTTTTCACTTTACACAGTGTGCTTTATTTGCATATACCAGTGTTTCTCAAACTGTGTGGCAGGGGTGCAAAGGCTTGCCTTGGGGGGGAGGTCTCTCCTGTTTTGTTTTTTTTTTTCTTAAGGTTAGAACATGTAGCAGGTGGAACTAATGTTTTAGCGTTGGAGCACCCTGGACTCATTTTAGGGATGTACAACAAACAAATCTACTGCCATGGTGATCTGTCACTAGCCTAGACAAAGAGTTTAGGTTTGGAGAATGGACAAGTATTGGACTGGAAAAGAAAAATGTGCAATGTTTCTGTTTGTGCACAGTTTGCACTTTAATGTTCTGGGATGTGCAATGTAAACAGGCTTATTGCAGCCACTGATATTGTTAAAATGTTCATCTTTGTTACCAACATTTGTTTGTTCTAAAAAAAAGTAACTTTATAGTCATAGTTGTAAGATTATTGCACATTTCCTATTTTTATTTGGAAAAATATTGTCTCAGGGAGCAGTCTGGTTTAATTTATTTGTATTATTCAAGCAAAAATGTAATTATTTTTAATTTGCACAACAAATTATTCAAGGAAAACCAAAAAGTATTGTTATGATATGCATGTTTCTTTCAATAAAAGTTATAATTGCACCACTGTTACAATGTTGTTGGGGTTGAGGGGGGCTTGGAGATTTTTTGTCCTCCTAAGGAGGACCTGACAGAAAAAGACTGAGAACCACTGGCATGTATATTTACTGTCATTTTTCATCCCATAGCAAACAGGAGTCAAAGAGAAGACCACTGTAATTAGCAGACATGGGGGCTATGATATCACGATGGAGGGTAAGTGGAGCAGGACTAGTGGATGTAATAAAAAATGAAAAAGGATTGGAAATGCAAAAAGAAAAAAAAATTCATTATGCTGTCAAAGTTGCACATTTAGAGAGAAGGAAGAGAAATGCACATACACAGGTTTCATAGATTAAATGACAAGAATCATTAAAATTTTAAAAACTATTGTACAGAAAAGCTGATTATTCTCCCTGATAAACTAAAACTTACTGCAGATTTTCAGTGCATTGTTTTTTTGCAGGTATCAAGTTCCCGTATTGTAGTGTAATATTTACAGGCATGATTGTTAGTACAGGCTTTCTAGTGTTCTTTTTCACCTTCTGTCATTACATTAGTTTACACACACACACACACACACACACACACACACACACACACACACAAAAACCCTGTTTTGAAGCCAGATAGTGGCCCAATCCCAATTCACCCCTTAGCCCTACCCCTTGGCCCTTGCTGTTGGCACTACCCCTTGAAACAGAGCTGCAAGGGGTAGAGATTGAAACATTCTGGTATGAAATGGGACAACCCTTCGCAACCCATTACGTCATCAGTAGTCTCTTTGACCTGCCGTTTTACAAAAAAACAGATGCAGAAGTTGACAGTAAGTATAGTGGTAGGTTAATCCACATGATGATAGCCCGCAAAACTACACCATGGTCAGTCGAGGAGATTCAGTCCTTGGTGACCAATGTAAAAATTCAGACGAGACAACACGCAACAAGCAAATTTATCAGCAGCTGAGCATACAACACGGAAGTAACGCACTGCATCACTTTGACGAACAGGTACTGTAAAGTCAGTAGTATCCTGTAATGGAAATGGTCTCCAGGAATAGTACCTGGTATCCAAGCCAAGTCGAGCCGGTTCCACATTGTGGAAACGCGGCAATAGATGCCGCTATTAACAGATGTGAAAACTTTGTTTACGAAAGTATTCACCATGCACACACCAGTAGCTGTAAGCACCTCTGTTCCATGGGCTTTGGTCATCTTTTTCCAGCTATCAACTGTAAACCTCAGAAATGCAGTCTATTACACATTAAAACAGCATTAAAGGGGAACTTGGCAGAATTTTTACCTATATTAAACTGTTTCAGAGTAATTGTGATGGTTAAATGGCTTGTTATGGGTTGAATGGCAGCCCTCCGTCCACCCACTAGTGCCTCTAGGGCCGAATCTGCCACTTGCAACTTCTCAGTCCTGTCCCGGTGCCTAGATCTCATTCAAGATCTTGTGTCTCACGAGAAACGTCACAGTTTGCAGCACTACCACACAAACAAACCTCCAGCCAGGTACTGCTAGCTAACTGTAAACACAAGCCATCCATGCCTTCATTTCACAGGCATTTACAATGGCAGAAATGGCACAGATAAATCCTCTATACTCTGTATTTCAGTGGATCTGTGCTCTTGATGATGCTAATGTTTCTAAGAGTGTTTATTTGTTTATGAACTTATTTTATGAATGATGCCTGGATGATTGTTGGTTAGCGGAGATGTTAGCTTACTCAATAGTAATCCTAGTTGTTTGTGTCCTGTAGGTGTATGTTTGTTTTGTTTACTAGATGGCCCTTTGTCTGCCTCAGGAGTGTGCTTTTATTACTAGACAGAATTTTGTCAGATGTATGTAGTTCATTATATGACCCATGTCTAATTGGTTTCATCTGAATACCAACTGGCATAATAATTAGCCTTGATGTTCGATCTTAGCTGGTGTTGTATGATACTTGTCTTTTGTACAGTAAATTTTAGCCCTGGGATGATAGCAAGCTAATCACTAATGGGGCAAGTACACAGCGACAGGTGGGAGTTGTTGATGTTTGTTAGCCTGTTAGCTCTTCTGCTGTGCAGCTAAGATAGATAGATTGCTTTATTAATCCCCAAATGGGGAAATTCAAATGCCATGGAGTCATACCACCCATCACACAGTACAAAAAAATACAACATTACTATGGACTCAGACCCCTGTAACATCAGTGCAACAGGCCAAGAACAATTTCAATTAAAGTTCTCATTATAAAAACACACAACAGCAGGAACAAAAGAGTTCCTAAGACTCCTGGTAGAACACCGGGGGCATCACCATTTGTTTATGAACTAACTAACATTAGCGGCACGGTGCTAGCGGCTGCAGACCGAGCCTCAGGGCACCGATTAACTCATAAGCTGTACGGCTAACATTAGGAGCGCGGTGCTAGCGGCTGCAAACTGAGCCTTGCATTTCTGTCTGTACATTCCCCCCTGGCTTCCCAGACGGACAGGTCACAATGACAATGCCAGTTGTGTGTACAGAGACCGGCGGTCTGAAGTTAGCAGCTGCTGGCACCGAGCTGCTAACGTTAGCCGCAGAGCTAAAGAGCAGTGTGAAGTGAAAACAAATGTCCGAAACTCCACTGTCCGGCTGAAGATTCCCATCTTGCTCTGCTCCAGTAACTATTTGATCACTTTTTTTTCCCTTCTTGTCGCCGGCTTCGTTGAAAATAAATGCACGTGATTGAAGGGGGAGAGTTAACAATGGGTTTTACGACAGTAAATATGTACTACGAAACTGTAGGGGGAGCTCTGCTGAGAAAAATGCTAGAAAAACAGTGAAGAAGAACCACAACCCACGAAGAAGAACCAAAACAATAAAATCCTGGCAAGTTCCCCTTCAATGGCCAATCAAATGGTTTAGTTGTTTACAAAGAAAATCCGTACATTTGTGTGTTTCTTTCATCACACTGCTGCCCTTTTTTGTTGTTTACCTCCTTCTGACCAATGATTCAAACAGAACTGTGGGAGATTTCTCCAACCCCTCTGTTCGTAGTGTGGTCCAGTAAAATCTCTGTTTCGAGGGCTATACACCCCTCCAGCTTAGCCCTTCCCCTCCACCTAATTGAGAATCGGGACAACACTACCCCTTCACGTGTACGCGCAAAACGGAGGGGTAGGGGTAAGGGGGAGGGCCAAGGGGTGAATTGGGATTCAGCCCAAGTCAATATCTTTAGACATATATACTGGAGAAGTCAAATGAACTTGAACTTAAACTGAGCAACAAAGTTGCAGTTGTTTCTAATTTTGTTTTTATTAAATCAGCATTGATCTGATGGAACTTATTTATTATTCTGATTTTCAGACAAAGCCAACAACAGTTGAGCAGCTGGAGAACCTGGACAAGGTATGTACTTAATTTCATATCTATTTTTAGGTACTCATAAAATGTGTATAAAGTATTTATTTATACTTTATTTAATGCACTTATTGCATGTGCCTGTGATTTTCTTGTTATGTGATGAGCAGGGACAGTCCCATGTTCAGGAGTATTCAGATAAGGCATCATCAGAAATGAACAAGAGGCAGATATTCCATGTTTTACCCAGCATAGGTGTTTTGCTCTAAAAATTGGTTATAAAAACCTACACAGACGTGAAGGAATAATATGTATTCCAAATCAGTTGTTCACAATCATTGAGCTAACTGGACATAACAAAGCAAATTCCCTCAAAACTGAAACGGTGAACTCTGAACATAATTGATTGTTGAGATTTTGTTAAAAAACCTTTAACCTCTATGTTTTCCTTGCAGGAGATTAAAGAGTTGGAGGAGTTTAGAACTAAAAACCAGCGTCTGCAGAAGGTGATAAAAGTTGATAAAATGTTGAGGACATGCAGAGATGTTGTTGAACTACAGTTTGTCTTACCTCACCAGTGTGTTCTTTTCTGTCTGCAGTTATGGGTGGGCAGATTGCTGTTTTACTCTTCAGTCCTTTACCTGCTGACGTCTCTGATCGTCTACTGTCTCTACCTGCCTGAACAATGGTTGCAGAGGTTTATCATGGCCCTACCTTTCTTTGTATATCCCGTACTGTGAGTGTCTATGTTTATACTACTTTTAATATGAAACAACAGTTCAGAAATATCATCTGTGAGTGTGTGAGCTGATGAATTTTACTCTTAGCTAAGACAAACATCCACTTGACTTGTGGATCCACATTATTGTTTCCTTTTCTTCACCAGGGTATGGTTCATCAGGAAGTTGTTGATTTACCTTTTTTCCAAACGCACTGAAAGAAACAGTGAGTAGTCTGTCTGTCTCTGTCCACCTTTCATACTATAAATACACTGGATTTTTTTGTATTTCAGGATGCATCCATATGACATTTTGACTGCATTTTTACAGCTCAATTAAAATTAGATGGAACTGCATAACATTTAGTAATGTGTATATACATGAATTTGATTTACATCAGATTTTATTTTAGCAGTAGTAAATTAATTGGTTTATGAACTGATATGGGTTTTTCAGTTGCTGCTGCCAAGTGTTTGGAGTGCACGGCAGATGGTAGCTGATACGTAATGCTAATGTAATCTTGTCTTTATTTTACATCTAATAAAATGGTATACATATTAAGTACAATAAAAATATAATTAAATAATAACAAATGAGGTACGGAGGGGAGGGGCTTACATGAACATTCAGTGACACTGTTATGTCTGCACTGACCTGTTTATTTATTTATTTTTATTATTATATGTGTATAGATATACAAGGAACTCTGTTGTCCATTCCATTTCTCAGACACTATTCACCTGATTCTTTTCAAATCAGACACACATGTTCTTTACCACTAGTAGAGGTGCAGTCCACACTTTGATGGCTGTATTTGAAATTTTTGATTTTTTTTTTTTTAAATTATTTTTTTTATTTTTGTACAAATTTTTGAGTTTAATCCTAAACCTTTTTTTTTTTTTTTTGCAAATTTTTGGAAAGCTTTTAAAAAGATTGAATGTTAAGACTCAAAATGAATCCCTGAATAGGCAGGGTTATGGTGAGCAGGAGGGGCAAAGTGTTGTAAGTTCCCCTGGGGTGGCCGTGGCTCAATAAGTAGAGCAGGTCGTCTAAAAATAATAATAATAAGGGTTGGCGGTTTGAATCCCACTCTGTCACACTGGTGTATAAATGCGTATGAATGTTCAGTGGTGGTCGGACCACCAGAGTGTGAATACGTGAGTGAGTGAATAATGGATCCACTGTATGCACTTTGAGTATGCATTCATAGAGAAGCGCTATATAAATCTAATCCATTATTATTAGTTCTTCATGCTTTTTCACTTGTTTTCAGTCAATTTATTCTGTACACGGTCTACAGTCTGTTTATTGTACTTTAAAAATAGCAAGTACTAACATCAATCCACAACAGCCACGCTATGTATAATCTATAACGTAAAGATTAAATGCATGTATATTTTTCTTTTCCTGTTATAGGTGATAAACTGGAGGATTTAAAGGCTTCAAAAAGAAAGATTGTAAGTATCCTGTCTTAGGTTTTGCACCTCTGACTGTTTTTACTTTAATACATTCTGTCATGGGGATTGTGATTATGACTTTTTTTATGTGAATGTTTTTTGTTGTGTGATTTAACAAAGTTTTCTTTTATGTTTCCAGCTTGAAGAAGTGATGGAAACAGAGACATACAAAAATGCCAAACTCATCCTAGAGCGCTTTGATCCTGAATCTAAGAAAAAAGCTGTAAGTTTTCTTTTCTAGTTGTCAGTTCCATCTATTTTCTATTTTAGTTTTTTTATGTTTGTGTGCCTTTGTTTTCTTTGACTTTTGATGTGTTTGTTTGCTGTTTCGTTGCAGGAGCTTGAGTCGACTCCAGTACGTCCTCTGACTCCTCGACCAGGACAAGGTACAATACACATCACTGTACCAAAAACAACTAAAAGATTATATTTAGAGTTTGTTGAAATGTGTGATATAGCTTAAAGCAGAAATAGAGAAAGAAGAAAAGATTGAAAAAAATCAAACTATGTTACTGAAATGCATGTTAAATCCATCCCCTGGTAAACTTTAAAACATTTGACTTCCTTTCCTCAGACATTCGGCAGAGGGGGGTGCCAATGAGGCCCATGCCAATGGGAACCCCAACTCCCATGCCAATGACTCCCCCACCTGGAGTTCGACCTCCACCAGGTCCAGGAGCCACACCTATGGGTAAGGAGACACACACCAGAGCTTCAAGTGTTGCTCTTTGTGCCTCCATAGACTGAATTGTACGACCCATGAGTTGACTGGGACATCCTGTTAGTTGTACTTGTTGTTTGTTGGTAGGCTTTTCTTTGCCTTAAGGTTCCCTGACTTAAAGAACTAAGTCAAAAGCAACTGGACTTTCTGTTCAGTCCAGTTACCTTTAACTTAGTTGTTTTAGATATCGCTGTGTCTCTATTCCACACTGCTCTCCCTACAGAACCTGTCCCTCTCTCAGCTCCAGGAGGACCTCCAGAGAGATCTGCGCTGTCCACCTCGATTCACAGGACTCCCACCTCCCCTATACCAGGAGTAGGTAGGTTGACATGCTGTACAGAGCAAGTTTGGTTAAATGCTGATACAGTTCAAGGTTTTATAAAGTGTAAATGTCATGAAAGGACATCTAAAATCTTAGTCTATATCTGTTAATGTAATATCTCACATTGTTATATAGATATGTTAAATATTTTTGTTTTTTGTAGGCATGCACCCTCCAGGTCCTCCATTAGCAAGACCCATTCTCCCCAAAGACAGAGGAGCTATGGACCGAGTCATTGAATACCTGGTAGGGGATGGACCACAGAATAGGTAAAGCCACTCACACACCTATTTATTAGCCATATTGAAAGTATTCTAAAAGTAGCATACACTTGAAGTGAAAGGTTATTTTTTTAGGTGGACTTAATTTAACAGGATAAAACACCACATTTGCTCCTGGCCTCAATCTTAGCACGACATGACTTTGCTTTCCAGGTTGAGGCCATGTTGCAATTAAAGCAGTCTTCTGTAGGAAATCCACTGTCTACAACTGGCTCCAAAACTCTGAAACTTTAGTTGCAGACATGCTCTTGCATGTTGACTGAACCTGTTCACCTGCATTTACGTGTAAATGAAAATTTACATGTCTGTGCTTATCAGAGGTTCTGTGGGAAACAAAACTGTCTAAAGGTATCTGGCAAATGAACAGCATTTACTTAAAAACTACTGGAAAGCAATGAATTTTACAAAATATTTGACCACATTCTCTCTCCCTCTCCTGTCTGTCCATCAGATATGCACTGATCTGCCAGCAGTGTTTTTCTCATAATGGCATGGCTCTGAAAGAAGAGTTTGAATATCTAGGTAAGAAAAAACACTGCAGGTCTTTAAAACTCCACAAAGTTAATTTAATGCAATTTTAATTATTCCCAAGTGGAATCTTAATTGATTCACCTCAAAGTTCACATAACACAGTCTATTGTTTTCTCTGTCTCCCCCGTTTGCGCTCAGCGTTTCGTTGTGCCTATTGCTACTTCATGAATCCGGCCAGGAAGACCCGCCCTCAGGCTCCCAGACTCCCAGAGTTCAGCTATGAGAGAAGACTGCGAACAGAGTCTCCTTCACCTGGACCTTCACCACGATCTGGGACTGACACTGAGGAGAGTGCTCCCCCTTCCGGAGGTACTGGAAAAGGAACAGGCATTATTAAGACCCAATAAGGCCTCACCCTAATATGTACACTCAAAGACTTTGAGGCACATTCCCATTCAGGCCCAGAAGATGTAGGGATGTCCCAATGTCAAATCATGAATATGATGATCTGGATCATATTTGCTACACCACTAACAGACATACACACTCAGCACAGTTTCCTGTACATTTTATTTTCCTTGCTCCATGTCCTAACCCCTGACAACAGATGCTTTTTAGTGCTTCACTTGATCACATTTGTTTTGCTTTTCTCATCTTCAATGATGCAGAATTTTAACCTTTTGTAGTTATCAGTGAACCAGCAGCCAGCAGAGGTGTAATAACAACATAACCTTAAAATATTCCCATCTTGTTCAGTGAGTTTAACATTTGGAAGGGGGATGTTTCACTATCATCATTCATGACTTTTTATGAAATTAAATCTCTAGAAAAGTTTAGCCTTGTTGCCCTGTTGCACATGACAGAACCCAGAGGTCATGTGGAACTTTTCCTTTTGCTTTTGTCTGGGCAAAATAAACCAATCACTAACCAAACTCTTTAAATCTAGAGACTGTTTTGTGTATTCTGCCGCTGTTACTGCAGTGGCAAGTTGTAGTGACTCATTAACTACATTTACGTGCACAAAATATTTCGCTTCTTGACCTTTTAAAAAAGACAAACTACCCAATATTCTAGTTTAAAAATAGAAGTAGTGTCTTTCAGCATTACATTTGATGTTCCACAGTGAGGTCAGCCTCCCTCTTTTCTTCCATTAAACCCCCTCTGGAAAAAGTCAGCTTTGTGATATTGGCCTTCGGGCCAGAAATTTACTTTTTTGTAGAGCATCCTTCTCTACTATAGAGGATCTTTGTCTTTACTCTAGCTGACACACTGTATACATGTCCAAAGAATCCTCATAAAGGCAGAATACTATATTATAATATCTGCACGTCCCACATGTTCTGTCAGTGCCCTTGACCATGGAGCTGATGAAGATCTGGAGCATCTTCAGTGGCAGCTCACTGCTCCTAATGTGCTACATGCTAATGCTAATGCCAATACTAGGTACTGTGTGTGTATTTGGATGAGTAAAATGCAGAGTCCAACTTTCCCTACAGTAATAATAAAGGGAGTTAGGCTTAACCTTATGTCTAAATCAGAAAGTGCTCCATTCAGAATAAAAGCCTGATTTGGAATATTCAAGCCAGATAAGCTGTTTACTCGACAAATTTATAATATTGTCAGATTCTGAATGATAGTGTGCATGTAAATGTAGTCAGTGTCTGCTCCTATGAGACAATGACCTCGGCAGTATGGGTAGTTAGTACAGAGGGGTTATGATTTTCAACTATTCACTGAAAATATTTAGAGTTGCAAATTTATGTAAAATCGATATGTTTATAGAATTGTTCTGTCTCAATTTATATATTTTCTTTTGTTTTAGTAGTGGCTCTCAGCAGGGGCCATCAGAAGGACTGGGGTCCCTGGTCATTCACAATATGTTTAGTTAAATGAGTCAGAAACCACAGGCTTTCATTAAAATGTTCTAAAGTAATTGCTTTTTGATTACTACCTACTGACTGTTAGAAAAAATACCATATTATAGAACGATATGTACTGACAGAATGGGGAAACGGATCAAGTAAACTAAACATTGCAACATTATAGATATTTTCAACAAATTGCCAGTTGAAGAGTTGAGATAATGACAGCAGAAGTGACCAGCAGACTCAATTCTATTCTGATCAGATTTCCTCCGTCTCACCTGTGAGCACATTCATCATGTAGTGTTACAGTGACTGGTGGGTTTAACAGTGTGGTCTTGCCTCTAGCCAAGGCTCCGGCTCCATGGAATGTGGTGCACAGTTTCCAGATCCAACAGAGACCAAAGAACCCTCAGAGCCAACCTCTGCAGAGTCCAGGTTCCCCTGCCCCTCCTCTTCTGACTGCACTGTCTGAAATGGCTTTATTTAAATTGATTTAATTTAGATTAGTTCATAAATGGGTCCATTTACCTCACTGTTGAATCATAATGTTTCAGAACGCAGCCCAATCTCTACCCAGAATGACTTTCTACTAATCTTACTAAAGCAGCAATGGGTTTAGCAGTTACTAAATATTTACACAAGATCTGGGTCAAATGCTTTTTACAAACATGTCTAATCGTATTTACAGAAATGAAATTGCTGGAGAAACAATTGGCAAAATAATTTTTTGGGAAATTTCTTGATATGAGTGATTGTCCTTAATATTTGTGTATTATGTTGTACGCAATTTCAAAAACTTTGACCCATATCTTGTGTTCACTGAGTGTACAAAATACTTGGACTACCTTTCTCACAGATTTGTCTATGTAGACATAAAAATCCTAACATTTTCTAAATGTCTGACATCTGTTACCGCCACTCCAACCTAAAGTCTAAAAGAAATTAGAGCTTCTGTTTGGTCAAATTGTTTCATTAAAAAAAAAAAAAAAGTCTAATGTTTTGTGCACAAAGTGTTATTTTGTTTCTGACAATTTTGTCCAAAATCTGAAATGCAATGGAGTGTATGTACTGAAAATGTGGATGCAGTTTGATAGTGAATGTAATTTGACTGTTGATCAGCAGTGGGACAGGTTAATCAGTACACTGAGTGGCTATCATTCTATTCTGGAGCTTTTTTGGATCCTTTGGGTTTGCAGGTTTTTTTTATTTTAATATTTTATGGGAGTCATTGATATGGTGTGGAGGAGGGAGGCTTTGAAGTCTCATGTATCTCATTTCCTCTTACCTCTGTTCAGGTTACTCATATTTACTTCTGTTAACCTTAAAGAGAATGCTGCTATTCTGCTTTTCTCCTCATCAGTGATTGAATTGCTCACCGACCAATCACTTTTCTGTATTTTATTCAAGCTCTCCCTTTCTCTCATACCTATCCCTTTCTTCCCATTCTCTTGGGCAAATACACTCCTTACTTTTGTATGTTATTATCCACAGATGAGAAAGATATGGAAGAAGAGGGACCCGCTAAAGAAGCTGAGGCCAGTAGCCAACCAGAGGAGCAGCTGCAGCAGCAGCAGGAGGAGGAGGAAGAGGAAGAAGACAAGGTAGTTCAGGAAGAGGAAGAGATGGAACAGGAGCAAAGTCCAAGCGACACCGCTGAAACAGAACCACTGACATCGTAGGTCAGATCCAAGGCCCATTGGATCTTTCTGTCCAAACTCAAAGGTGTTGGTAAAGGCCATGATACACAGGAAACATTTTAAACAATTTACACAACCACAAACCTTCACAGGATATGCATCAAAATAATTATCTTAGTCATTTCTAAGTTTGTCCATTCATTGAGACTAAAATGCTGCCGTGGTACCATGGCCTTAACAGTTTGATTTGCTGATTGAGAAACTTCCAGATCAATGATTGTATTTGTAGTTCTAAGGTGTTCCTCGATAGAGTAGTCGACTGTTGGTTTGGCTTAAAGGGTTGACACTGACAAACTCACAAACTTTGATATTATATCGTTTACAGGAATGTTAGAAAGTTTGAGGTGTTTATTTTCTGTAGATGCTCTGATTTGTTTAATGAAAGTGTCATGATTTTAAATCCAGCTGCTGTTTCACCATTGGTTTGTCATCTGATAGAGATGAACCTTTTGTGAAGGGAATTCTGGGCTGATAAGAGTGTTTAAAATAACTACTCAGCTGATACTGATGTTATTTTGTGTTTATTTTTGCTGTTATTTATTCTTTTTGTTTCAACTAAAGTGTTGTTAAAAGACTTTTAGGCCTTCATCATACTTTGAATTAGCTCAAATTAATTTATGCAGATTCATCAAACAACCTTTAAGATGACACAACGGACAAACATCGAGCACTGCCAGCAATGAAATAGCATCTTATTTGCCAACAGCTGATGTCAGTCATTAAATATGAATATGAAACCATACAGATGTTCAGCCAAAACATAAATGGATGTGCATCCCTAATTGTAAGTTTGCTTCAGCCTTCATTTGATTCAATGTTATTACAGAATATTTAGTCCATAAAAGCTCAAAATATTTCACTTTGTTAGGACTTGATCAAATGTGTTTTCAGTGTAGACACAACTATGCCGTCAGGTTTAGAGCTACAGTGAAAAACTCTTTCCTGCTTAATCCCTCATACATGTTCTTAAACTGACAATGGGAACATGGATCTGATACCTCAGTTCTAGCTGCATCCTCACCTGACAAGACTGTAAATGGGATGTGAGCTGTTACCCAAAGCACTGTGTTAAAACAGAGATGAGTTACTGCTTTTAAAGAACAAACCAGAAGAACAAAGCAACTCCGCTATGAAATGGAAGACGGTTTCCTACAAAGGAGAGCCAAGATAAAACTAACCTTAAAAGCACTATTTGAAGTCCTTTCACCATCTGATTTTAAATATCCGTGTCCGCTTTCTGTTTCACCGGGAAGGGAAGTGTCCTACAGCGTTCAGAGGCAGAAATCAGCAGTGACTTCCCTTCATCTGAGCAGATGCTGATGTTCAGCAGTCGAATATATTCTCAGTCTCTTCAAAACAATGTAGCTCTGTGTGAGGTCTGTGAGATTAGCCACTGTTTTGCCTCAGAAACCTAGCTGTAGTCTGGGAAAAGTGGAAGTTGGTAGTAAATATGTTTTTTCTGTAACTTTTCTTTCCTGATATTTTCTTTAGATTAAGTCACTAAATGATGCTGACAATGTAGCAGTCTCATATTTAGCTAACGCTCTAAGGTGAACAACTAGACAGCAGTTACAGCTGCCAGTTCCTCTCCATTTTCTTCTCTGATTAATATTATTATTGATAATATTGCCAATAGTTTTTCAGTAGGGTCACCATTTGCCAAATGCGGTGTTATTTTATCTGTTCTCCACTATATTTGCACTGAGCTCCTGTGGATTTATTTATTTGGCCATGTTTGTTTTTCAGTCTAAATTTCAGGTATTGCTGCACTGCTTATTTTAAATAGAAAATGAAGTGTTTGTGTGTAGCATTGCCGCAACTGAAAAGTATAGGTCTGGTTTATGTTCTGTAGTGTTTATGTCACTGCAGATTACAGATTTTTGACTGTTTTCTTTGTAGCGTTTTTAAAGCTTAGTCAGTAAATCCCTGGTGCCATCTGTCTGTGTGCCTTGGCTGCTTTTCTTCTTTCCATTACTTTACTGCATCCAATTAAAGAGCTTCATTTGTTTATTATAAATCCAGTTAGAACAAAAAACAAATAGGTTTGGTGAAGTGGCCTCTATTCAAGCCTTGAGGCCTGATGGGAAGTCATTCTAGAGGATGCAAATAATTCACCCACTGATATGAGTCGACAAAGTGACAGATTGTCACAGCATTGTCATTGTCATCTGTAAATTCTATTAGTAGTTTTTCCTTTGCCTTGTAGTGGGGTCATTTGAGGGGTCTAAAGACACTGGTCCACCTGTTTGATTAAGACAAGAAACCACCTAATAGTGACCATTATTAAGTTAAAGACTATGTGAACTGTTAATGAGTTCATAATAACCTGTTGGTGCATAAGTTTAAATAAGACGCTTCCACTTTCCAGATCCTTCACATGTCGTTTTTCACACTGGCATACTTAGGATCTCTTTATTTATAATTGTGTCTTGCGCCGCTTGATTTATGAGGTACGTTTCTGTCAACACTGTCCTAAGTGTGTGCATGGCACGCTTAATAAAGTTTTTCTGCAAAAATTAGAAGACATGGGTGTGTTCAGTTCTTTGTTCAGTGTTTCATATACACACATGAATTTGCCACCAGTCATGATTTATATGAAATATTTATTTAATGAACTTATTATAGATTGAAAAACTGAACTTTTTGGTGTGGTAAAATATATGAAATTAACATAGTGGTGTTATTTAAGATTCAGTGCCAAAAGTCCTTTAGTACAAGATAAGGCACAATATACTTTACTGTTCCCTTAATTAGGGAAATTAGTCTTAGACTCAAATGCTGTGCTTTGTTGTTACTTAAGTGCACACTCCCATGGTTAGAGAAAAGAATCATTTGATATTCAAATATGATAATGTGATAACTGATGTGTGTGAATCTTATACATGACCTTGGTGTTCACATGTTTTCATTGACACTGTACATAAAGCTATGAATATTTAGTAAAGATTCATACACTGTAGTTCAAAGTTGGAATAATTTTGTTTTCAGACATGAGAATATCAAGAATAAATCACGATGCCACAATCATTTCATGAGATGAGGAACAGTATTTTATTACAACATTATGGGCAACAGTTTATAAACTTAGAGCACATTGGAATACGTATGTCCAAGCCATTCTGTGTGTTGGGTCTTTTTACCCTGAAATGAGTCACTATAAATGAAAATATCTCCCATGTTCCTGTTTGAGTGACAACAGTTTCCAAATGATAATGCGACACAATGAGCTTTATGTTCACATGACTTTTATTTTTCACTCTTTCAAATCACCACAACTGCAAATATAAAAGACAAACGTCCGCACGTTCCAGAAACATTAAGCAGAACCGAGAAATAGATGTTTTATTGTCTAAAGGAATCACAGCTGCATAATAAATAAAGTCGCTTCCCTGTGGACACTGGAGACACCAGCAGCGACACTGCAGCAAACCTTTGAAAAACACTGAATTCATGGTAGGTTTTACCAGGGCTGGGTGATCCATACACAAACTCCTCTATCAGTAAAAACTTATATCATGGTTTTCTGTCAGTTCTATGGAACCCCTTATATCGCAAAAGATGCTATCTGTTTATTTTATTCCCACAAGATAAAATGATTTCACCTTTTGGTCTAGAGCAGGGGTGTCAAACTCATCCTCCCAATAGGATCTGAAGTGAGCCAGACCAGTAAAATAAAAAATTAATAACCAATAAATAATAAACTCCAAACTTTTCTGTATATTTTAGAAAGAAAAAAGTTACATTCCATAATGAAAAAATTAACATCTACAAACTATTCTTTGCAAAAAATTGTATAATGTGAGCAACCCTGAAAAACCTGATATTGATAAAATAAAATGAGTGCAATTTTAACAACATTATGCCTCAGTTTATCATTTACACATGTACATTCCAACTTACAGATCAGAAAACATTTAGTAACAGGCAGAATATTGTTAAAATTGTTCTTATCTCAAGACATTTCAGGTTGTTCATATTTGTTCAGGTGATTCACATTTTTTGTGGAAATAAATGTAAATATTTTCAGGTAATTGTACTTTTTTTACACAAACAATGTGAAAAGTTGGTAGTTGTCATTATCGATTATTATGATGGTATTTTATTGGTCTGATCAACTTCAGATCAAATTGGTGTGAATGTGGAACCTGAACAAAAATGATTGATTTGCATTTCACAAATTCATCCCATGGTCCACATTGGACCCTTTGGTGGGCTGATTTTGGCCCTTGGGCCGTATGTTTGACACCTGTGGTCTAGGGGCTCTGTACATTTCAATAAAGGAATGGTTACAAATATCCATACCCTATTTCATTGCATATAATTATTTTCTTCTTGTATTTGGAATTTCTACACAAATAATTTGTGTGTTACATCCATTCTCCTCCACAAGAACTGTCCAAATTAACCCTATAAAACCATTTGTGTCATATTTGCTACACCAGGTTCTGAGACCTTTATCTTATCAACAAGATCAATGCTTTCCTTCAATAATTGTTGTATGTGATCCGATATATATTTTTTGTCCCCTGGTGTTTTTCGTCTACTGTTTATTTTACTGTTGTTTGTTTATATCCAACTAATTCTGTAAAGCCCTGCGAGGCAACCTTGTTGTGATATAGGGCTCTGCGATTATAAAATTAAATTGAATTGGTGAATTATAATCCAACTACAGCCAGTGAGAAGGCTTCTTTTTTTTTTTTTTTGCCCTGTTCAATATGGCCGCTAACGTTAAATCATCCAGCACACATTTTGTAGGAAAGTCTTTGGTAATTTTCAAAAAGTTACGTTAAGAAGACACTTATATTGTTATTTGGTTGAAAATGGAATTATGGTGCCATCCAAGGGAAATAAAAAAGGCTGTAAAAACACACACGCACACACACACAC
>JAPQRP010000009.1:28141316-28159666 GCA_037367295.1 Apogon hyalosoma | reverse complement strand
AAACTCTATTCAAATGCAGTTGAGAACAGGTGGGTTTTTAACCTGGATTTAAATAAACTGAGTGTTTCAGCTGATCTCTCCTTCCTCCTCTCACACTCTTCCTCTCTTCTTCAGCGCTGATGGTGACTTTGCCATCATCCATGAAACTAAAGTCCTATTGGAGCACACTGGGATGATCACGTGGAACCCTCCAGCCATTTTTAAGAGTTACTGTGAGATTATCGTCCTCCATTTTCCATTCGACCTGCAGAACTGTAGCATGAAACTGGGAACGTGGACGTATGATGGACTGCTGGTGGTCATCAACCCAGTGAGTTTACATTAACCCATAAAGACCCAATTCTACTTCTGTGGCACTTCCCAAAGGATTTTTTTCTCACTATTTAACATTTCTTAAGTGATTTATCACCATTTATTACAATAATATCCTCTGTATTTTGCATTTTTTTCAGTGACAATCAGGTATTTTCCTATATTTAATTCACTGATCATGTGGACGTTCATAAAAGCTCAGATTAAAGTTGAGGGTTTTATTAAAAAAAAAAAAAAACAGAGAAAACTGGAGAAAAAGTGATTTTCTCAAGAGAATATGTCATTAACTCAACATAAAAGCAACTGTTTCCATCCACTGTCATTTATCAAAGTCCATGGGTTTTACTGGCAAATCAATGTTGCAGAAGATGATGGTGTTTCCATGTTAACTACGGAGCCTCTGATCGTCCAAATGAGTAATATCTGAAAAGATGACAAACTGCATTTTACACTAATTATTTACATGTATTGATAAGATTAGTGGATCAACAGGTATTACATATTTTAGATCAGTAGATGGTTTTGGTTGCCAGTGGCTGTTTGGGTATTTGTAGTCATGGAAAAAATATTACCTAATTACCCTAAGCCTAAAATGGTCCACTTGGACTTTTTTTTTCTTTTTTAATTTGACTATAAAATGGTTAGAAAATGTGCTCTGAGTGAGTCCTTTTGCCCATTTTTCCAGAGCACTTTTTTCCAGATCTTTCAAAATCTGGCAATCATTTACAATTTACTGCATGTTATAATTCTGCTAAAACGTCGTCCTCTCCAGCTTCTAGTACAGGCATGAGTGAAATTACCATAAGGGCCAAATAAAGTCTATACAGCGCAACATCACAGGTTTTCAGAAACTGTTGGAATTTTTGCGATTGCGCAAACAGTGAAGGAATTACAGCCATCATAACTGCATATGCGCAGGGTGTGTCAGCGATGACACATCAGATTTTAAAGAGTTAAAATTTTTGATCAGTTGATGATTTTGGTTGATGGTGGATGTTTGGGTCTTCATGGGTTAAAACTGTATCACCTCAGCATCATAAAAACTAAACTCCCATGGACGCCAGAGGCAGTATCAGACTGCGGACACCTCACTGTGACAATTCATGAATCCCTTTCCTGCTGTTTCCTCCTTGTAGGACAATGATCGGCCTGACCTCAGTAACTTTATGGAGTCAGGTGAGTGGGTGCTGAAGGACTACAGGAGCTGGAAACACTGGGTTTACTACACCTGCTGTCCTGACACGCCGTACCTGGACATCACATACCACTTCCTCATGCTGCGTCTGCCTCTGTACTTCATCGTCAACGTCATCATTCCCTGCATGCTCTTCTCCTTTCTCACCGGACTGGTCTTCTACCTGCCCACAGACTCTGGTGAGTGCATCCCAGTGGGTTTGTGGAGGAAATGATTGGAACACAGTATGAGGTCAGAGAAGATACAGGGTCAGATGGAGGCTGTACAATCCAGTCTAACAATCACAACCTGCTGCTGTCACTGAAACCAACAAGGCAAAAGGCTGTGCTATGTTTACTTCATGAGAAATACTGACACAACCTCATTTACCAATAATAAAGTTGCAAAATAAGGAAAAAAGTCTTCTATTCACAATAAAATGCAGAAAACATATTTGAAGCTTAAACTAAAATGCTCCATCTAAAAATCGGACCTTGATGGCAAGAAAACATCTCCAAAAAGTTGTGAAAGGTCAACAAAAGTCTGGAAAGTGTAACTAAAAGAAACGACTGGAGAAATGTTTTGCCATCAAATGCAAAATGACATCTTTTTTCTTAAAATAGCACACATCAGTTTAAACATTTAATATGTTTTTTTATGTTCTATTATTAATACAATATAGATTTATGAGATTTGCACATCGTCGCACTCTGTTACGTGCTATAATGTCCCTGCTTTTTTGGAATTAGCCTTGTCCCTGTTGAATGACATCCTTACTGGCTGTTTATGTGCAAAGTGAACTGAACTGTGACGCTAATGTTATGAGAAAGCATTAAAATGTTCTAACATCAAGTACAACAAACAGTACACTCACTGGCCAATTTATTAGGCATGCCTGTACAATGACTCATTATCACAAAACTCCAATGGGCCAATCACACGGCAGCAACTGAATACTTTTAGTCATGAAGTCTTGGTCCAGACAAACTGCTGAAGTCCAAACCAAACACCACTGCATATACCAGGGGTCACCAATCCTCGAGGGCCAGTATCCTGCATGTTTTAGATGTATCCCTCTTCCAACACCTGACTCAAATGATCAGCCTTTCATCAAACCCTGCAGAAGCCTGATAACAACTGTCAGGTGTGCTGGAAGAGGGAAACATCTAAAACATGCAGGATACCGGCCCTCGAGGACGAGGATTGGTGACCCCTGGCATACACACACACCGGCCCCTTTATTAGGTACACCTGATACTAGTAGGGTGTACCTAATATAATGGCCAATGACTGTATATTGAAATTGACAAACATTATTTCATTACAATGTGTAAATCAGTTTTAATTGTCAACAAGAGAATTTGAAACATGATCTTTTTTCTGATCCTTTCATTTGTATTGTATCTTTACATATTTTATTTACCCTTTATTTCATTTTCATCTAGTTTTATGTGTTTGTCTTTTTATATTTTTCATTTCACTTGTCCTGTTGCATTATGTCATTTCAGTCTTGTTGCATCTTTTATGAAGATCTTTTAGTACGTCAGGCATTTCTTCTCTCATGCCATCCTTTATGTCATTGTCATCTTTATGGTGCTTGTCTTCAGGTGGTGCATCTCTTCTGTCATTTTCACCTTATGTATTTTCCATTTGTTGTTTGTGATGTGCACTGATCTCTTCCCTCCCTTTAGGTTGTAATCAGTGTTGATGTTGGGAAATTGTCCAATGATGCAAAATAAAATTCCTCTCAAATTCCTTTAAAACTAAAGTATAAATATATGTATTAAAATGCAGGAGGTAAAAGGAAGCTGTCAGAAAACCCATGTGACAACTCTGCTGTGGTATTTGTTCTTTCCCACCTGACTGTGAGCACTGATCTGTGTCCTCAGGTGAAAAGATGACTCTGTCCATCTCTGTCCTGCTGTCTCTGACTGTCTTCCTGCTGGTTATTGTGGAACTCATCCCGTCCACCTCCAGTGCTGTTCCTCTCATCGGGAAATATATGCTCTTCACCATGGTGTTTGTCATCGCCTCCATCATCATCACCGTCATCGTCATCAACACACATCACCGCTCACCAAGCACACACACCATGCCTGCCTGGATCCGCAAGGTTTGCACTGAAATTCTACTTAAATCTAAATTATTCTTAAAGAATTTGCATTCTGTTTTTGATTTGAGATTAAAGACATTTCATGTCAGTGTTGGAGGACAAGAAACAGGAGGAATTCTCAAAAGGAACATTGAAGGTGTTGCCAACAGCTCAGTTGTATTATATACACTGAACTGAGAAGGAAATAACTTAAGGGTTGTAGCAGCATGTAAAAAAAAAATAAAAAAATGATGTGTTATATTTTTATTGCATTGATTTATTTTTTAGGTCCTTTTTTTTTTTGTATTATAGTTATGGCAGTTCCCTTCTCAGCCCAATAGTTTTCACATAGAAGTTTCAATTAAATGAATAAAACTAAATGCAAATAAAGCTCCAGCAGATGAAATCCAGGGGGAAACCATTGAAACTGCACACCGTCCTTCTGCAGCCCGCTCCTCTCAATCTGAATGAAAAGATTAAATACAAATATAGATGAATCTGATGTTGTTTCATATTGTATATAGAAGAGTGAAGTCACTTTTTTAAGTTTTTGTCAAGACACAGGATAGAAGAGTTGAGTTAATTACACTGTTTTTTTTTTTTACAAATGATCTGCCTCAGAGGTTAAATGAGCTGAATCTTATAAACTTTAACCCCTTAACGTCAATTGCCACAAATTTGCACCAAACCATTTCCATCAGACAGAGTACAATTTCCCCTAACACTGGTATATTCAATATGCACCTTTGTCAGGACACTGAAAATAATTTCATGGCATCAATAAAACCATCTCATCTCCTGAAACGGGAAAATCTGTCTTAATTACTTTTTCATTACAGTTAACCATTATGCCTATTGTCGCAAATTTGCACAATATCCAAATTTCAATCTATTTTATGTGCTATAGTCAAGTTGCTACTTAATTTAGCATCTACTTGAAAGCAAACACACAAATAATGTATATTTAATATCAAATAATAAAATAATAAATGTAAAATAAAATCAATTCTTTCTGACCTGTTTTTTTTTCTGTATTATTGGTTCAAACTTTGTAAAGTTTCACTACTTTTATTCTGGAGGTGTTTCACTTGTAGACCAGTGTTACACCTGTTGGTCACACATTTAACCCTATATCTGTCTGAAATCAGGTGATCAGAAATATGGGCCCATCACATGGTAGATTTAGAAAATACAGGGAAAGAGCAGATGCACATGTCTAATGTCCACTTCCTTTACAATATGCTGAAAGGCAATTATGGATTTTTTTTTGTCTAATTATGCTAAAAACTAGCAAGCGTCACAGCTTTAAGTCCTCATCTATTTACAAGATTATAGACAAATTATCAAAGCTGACATTTTACAAGCAGGAAGAAAAAAATATACTTCAGAGCTTAATTTTAAAGCTGCATAATGTAGTTTTAACTTTACAATATCTCAAAATGACTTGGTCTATGTTCAATAGTGTGTTTACTCGTTCAACTACTTTAGTCAGTGTATTGGCCCTTATCATTTGGTCATGTGTTTGATGGTGTCATGTCCCCTTTACTGATGTAAATGTATGTTACTTGAAATGAAATGACATACTGTGAAAGTCCAGTGAGGTGCAGAACCCGCTGTTGTCCTCTCTTTCTTCCTGTGCTGTGATAATATGATAAATGACCAGTTCTTCTTCATCTATACTTGTACATTTGTCTGGATCCTGAAGGTCTTCATCGAAACCATTCCCAACATGATGTTCTTCTCTACGATGAAGCGTCCCAGTCAGGAGATCAGGCAGAAGAGGCTGTTCCCCACTGACATGGACATATCTGACATCTCAGGTAACCACACATCCTGAACCAGGGTCACCGGTTTTGTAAAACATGAAGCATATGCTTCTTTACTGTCAAAAGGAACATCTTGGTGTAAATATGTCATGACTGAATTGTCGTGGCTGACACAGATCTCCACTCTCCTCCTCTGTAGGAAACCCCACTCCCACCAATGTCACCTACCAGTCACCCATAGTCAAGAACCCTGATGTCCGCAGCGCCATCGAGGGGGTGAAGTACATCGCTGAGACGATGAAATCAGATGAAGAATCCAACAATGTAAGACAATGAATGCACCAAAGAATGATCGAGGTGTTTGAGTCTGTTCAAGTAAACAAAATAACCTGATGGAGGTTTGATAACAACTGATTTACTCATTAAAGAACACAGATGGTGTGGATATTTATGATTGTGGACAAAGAAAATAAATTAGAAAAAGAATGGTACAGGCTGTTGGTTGAACATAATATAATAGGGTCTCATAAAGAACAGGTTATGTGATAAACTGATTAGATTAGTCATCAGTAATATTATCATAATCATTGAATCAGGAGTTTTCATTTCATTTAACCGTGATTTCAGTTAGTTTCACACAGACTTTTTTTGCATTTAATTTTTATTTTAAAGAAAACACTGGTTTCGATTGAGTTTTCATTTAGTTTTTTGTGTTAGTTTAAAGGAAGTTGCTTTTTAGAACCTGAAAAACCAAATAAAACCATGATACTTCAAGGACATTTGGATTTATTATTTTTTTTTTTTTTGGCTAGTGATGCTAAAAAATATCAAGTTCTGTGGCTTTAAGTCCATATTTATTTACAAAATTCTGAGCAAAATATCATGGCTGACATTTTATAAGCAATTTCCCTGAAGAGCTTCATTACAAAGACTGCAATAAGTAACATTTTCACACAATAATGGATTCAATGTAAAGCGTGTTGAGTTCCTAGAAAAGCACTATATAAATCCAATCCATCATTATTATTATTATTATTATTATTATTATTATTATTATTATTATTATTATTATTATTATTATTATTATTATTATCATTGTTAGTAGTAGTAGTATTAATCAAGTATGGGCCTATGTTATATGGTGTGTTTACCTGTGTACTGTACTATCGTATTAAATGTTTCCACTGGTGTTAAATACATACATTTGTAACTTTATTCTGTGTATTGGCCCTTATCTTTAGTCACCTGTTGAAAGTCTCTTGTCCCTTTTTATAATGTTAACATATGTTACTTGTGGCTATTTCGTATGAACGAAATAAGAAGGACATTTCTTTTTAGAGGTTAAAAAAACGTATGAAACCATTATTTATCAAAGGTCCTGAACTGAAAAAAAAAACACTTTGTTCTTGTTCACCATTAACATAGAGGGAAAATAAAAACAAATCTGATCCCACCAGTATTCATTCACCAACACATGATGCACTGCACCAATAGGTGACGCTACAACACTCGAGTTTACGTTTCTCAAGAACTTTATGGTCTGGGATCAAATTTCTTTCAACAGCCCAACCTCTTTACTACATTGGTCTTCTGTTGAAAATATGTTAAATTTTGCAACTTCTTCCTAATTTTCTCCATTATCTTAAAAGCCTGTCTTCAAATTCTCATTTTTATTTAGCTTTTATGGTTGTGAAAACGACTCTTTTTTTAAATCTTTATTTCCATTAATGCCAGTGTTTCTTCCGCTGCCACTTAACTGTAATGTCTCTAATAAACACCGTCATGGTTCTTCAGATGTGTTCAACGCTGTCTGTCTTTGTCCTATCCTCAGGCGGCAGAGGAGTGGAAGTTTGTTGCCATGGTTTTGGACCACATCCTGCTGTGTGTGTTCATGGCCGTGTGCATCATCGGGACCCTCGCCGTCTTTGCTGGAAGACTCATTGAGCTGAACATGCTGTAGTGACCCGACTCATAATGGAGCGTCTGTATGTTAGATTTCCACACACTTATGAAACCCTTGAATGTGTACCTTTTTCTCTGAGTACAGTGTGGTAAGAGGTGAATCCAGGCACGTTAAAGGCTGAGTCTGAAAAGGCAAGGCTCATACTTGAAACTTTTATTGTAACTAATAACTTTTCTATTGTTTTTCTGTGTTTATTTGCTGCCATTCACTCCTGTGTGTCTTATTACTGTAATAGAAAAGCCCTAACAGTAATAATCACTGTGTTTTGTCTTGTTTTAGCAGTTTGGTTTAAGTTTGGATAAGGGATAAGCTTCCGATGCTAAAATATTAAAATATTAAACGCCTTGATAAATCACAGATGACTGATGCTCTGTTGTTAAATACTGAGACTTTTTGACCATGCCGCCAAACAAATAATAGAGATTAACCCTTAAAGACTTCAAACTATATTTATGGCGACTTCCAAGTGAATGTTTCTCTACATTTAACCTTTCCTAAGTGATTTATCATCATTTATTATAATATTATTCTCTACATTTTGCATTTTTCAGACAAAATCAGATATCTTCCTATGTTTAATTCACTGATCATATAGATGTTTAGAATGGATTCAAAGGTTATTCTATCACAACAAGCAAAAATGACTTCAGCCAATTACATCATTACCTGAACATAAAAATAAGTGTCGCCATCCACTGTCATTGATTCAACTCCATGGGTTTTACTGGTGAATCAATGCTGTAGAAGATGACGGTGTTTCCATGTTTCACTATGGAGCCTCTGAACGTCCAAATGGGTTAAATCTGATGTTGATGAAAAGATGAGAAATGGCATTTTACCTGAAATATGAACATGTACTGATAGAATTAGCTGTTTAGAAGTTATTGAGCATTTTAGATCAGTAGATGTTTTTGGTCGCTGGTGACTGTTCAGGTCTTTGAGGGTCAAACATTTATATACAAATGCAGCCAAATTGTCCATGAAACGTTGTTGAGCTGGTACCAAACAGGACTAGCAATGTGATGAATTTACTTTCCACTTGTGTTCTTAGAATTTGTTTCAGAAAGCCCACTGCTGTCCTTGAGTGCGGGGTAGGATGTCACCCAGGAGGAAGTCATATTGATTTATTGTTCCTGACACTCATCTTCAGATTTATTTTCTGGGTTTTCGACTGATGTAAAGTTTAAATCTTTCTTCTGGTTTGTGACCGACCCATGTGATGTTGTTTCTCTGTTGTACAGTATGTTAAGGGATTGCTTCTTCTTTTTTTTTTTTTTTTTTTTTTTAAGCAAACCCGTGTTTTATAATGAAAACTGTTATTAAGGAGATAATGATGCAAGATGTAAGTTAAAAAAAAAAAATACTAGAAACTAAAACCTTCCAGTTGCCAAACCTGTCAACAAAGTAGATTTAATAAACAATAAATAAATAGGTTAAAGGGAAGTGACACATAAACTGAGTAGGACTAGATATTTAGTTCAGCCTCAGTTGTGCTATAGGTAAAAACTAGGGTTCTGACGGTTGAAAAATGCCTGTTATTTCACAATATCCTCTGTTATTTGTTAACCCTATAAAACCTGACCCATTAAAACTAGCCACAAAATTCACATTTTTTGGAACTGAAATGTTCATTAGCCCTTTTAACATAATCTAAACAAAAAATGTTGCCATATAATTTTATTTATGATATATTTTTTGTATCACATTCAATACATTGGGTGTTTTGGCAAATTTTTGCTCACAACAACATTAACGTTAGATGCAAAAATACATTTTATCAGTAACATTTTGAAAATATAGAAGATTTCAGGTAGTTATACACACACACACACACACACACACACACACACACACACACACACACATATATATGTGTGTGTGTGTGTGTGTGTGTGTGTGTGTGTGTGTGTGTGTGTGTATAACTACCTGAAATCTTCTATATTTTCAAAATGTTACTGATAAAATGTATTTTTGCATCTAACGTTAATGTTGTTGTGAGCAAAAATTTGCCAAAACACCCAATGTATTGAATGTGATACAAAAAATATATCATAAATAAAATTATATGGCAACATTTTTTGTTTAGATTATGTTAAAAGGGCTAATGAACATTTCAGTTCCAAAAAATGTGAATTTTGTGGCTAGTTTTAATGGGTCAGGTTTTATAGGGTTAACAAATAACAGAGGATATTGTGAAATAACAGGCATTTTTCAACCGTCAGAACCCTAGTTTTTACCTATAGCACAACTGAGGCTGAACTAAATATCTAGTCCTACTCAGTTTATGTGTCACTTCCCTTTAACCTATTTATTTATTGTTTATTAAATCTACTTTGTTGACAGGTTTGGCAACTGGAAGGTTTTAGTTTCTAGTATTTTTTTTTTTTAACTTACATCTTGCATCATTATCTCCTTAATAACAGTTTTCATTATAAAACACGGGTTTGCTTAAAAAAAAAAAAAAAAAAAAAAAGAAGAAGCAATCCCTTAACATACTGTACAACAGAGAAACAACATCACATGGGTCGGTCACAAACCAGAAGAAAGATTTAAACTTTACATCAGTCGAAAACCCAGAAAATAAATCTGAAGATGAGTGTCAGGAACAATAAATCAATATGACTTCCTCCTGGGTGACATCCTACCCCGCACTCAAGGACAGCAGTGGGCTTTCTGAAACAAATTCTAAGAACACAAGTGGAAAGTAAATTCATCACATTGCTAGTCCTGTTTGGTACCAGCTCAACAACGTTTCATGGACAATTTGGCTGCATTTGTATATAAATGTTTGACCCTCAAAGACCTGAACAGTCACCAGCGACCAAAAACATCTACTGATCTAAAATGCTCAATAACTTCTAAACAGCTAATTCTATCAGTACATGTTCATATTTCAGGTAAAATGCCATTTCTCATCTTTTCATCAACATCAGATTTAACCCATTTGGACGTTCAGAGGCTCCATAGTGAAACATGGAAACACCGTCATCTTCTACAGCATTGATTCACCAGTAAAACCCATGGAGTTGAATCAATGACAGTGGATGGCGACACTTATTTTTATGTTCAGGTAATGATGTAATTGGCTGAAGTCATTTTTGCTTGTTGTGATAGAATAACCTTTGAATCCATTCTAAACATCTATATGATCAGTGAATTAAACATAGGAAGATATCTGATTTTGTCTGAAAAATGCAAAATGTAGAGAATAATATTATAATAAATGATGATAAATCACTTAGGAAAGGTTAAATGTAGAGAAACATTCACTTGGAAGTCGCCATAAATATAGTTTGAAGTCTTTAAGGGTTAATCTCTATTATTTGTTTGGCGGCATGGTCAAAAAGTCTCAGTATTTAACAACAGAGCATCAGTCATCTGTGATTTATCAAGGCGTTTAATATTTTAATATTTTAGCATCGGAAGCTTATCCCTTATCCAAACTTAAACCAAACTGCTAAAACAAGACAAAACACAGTGATTATTACTGTTAGGGCTTTTCTATTACAGTAATAAGACACACAGGAGTGAATGGCAGCAAATAAACACAGAAAAACAATAGAAAAGTTATTAGTTACAATAAAAGTTTCAAGTATGAGCCTTGCCTTTTCAGACTCAGCCTTTAACGTGCCTGGATTCACCTCTTACCACACTGTACTCAGAGAAAAAGGTACACATTCAAGGGTTTCATAAGTGTGTGGAAATCTAACATACAGACGCTCCATTATGAGTCGGGTCACTACAGCATGTTCAGCTCAATGAGTCTTCCAGCAAAGACGGCGAGGGTCCCGATGATGCACACGGCCATGAACACACACAGCAGGATGTGGTCCAAAACCATGGCAACAAACTTCCACTCCTCTGCCGCCTGAGGATAGGACAAAGACAGACAGCGTTGAACACATCTGAAGAACCATGACGGTGTTTATTAGAGACATTACAGTTAAGTGGCAGCGGAAGAAACACTGGCATTAATGGAAATAAAGATTTAAAAAAAGAGTCGTTTTCACAACCATAAAAGCTAAATAAAAATGAGAATTTGAAGACAGGCTTTTAAGATAATGGAGAAAATTAGGAAGAAGTTGCAAAATTTAACATATTTTCAACAGAAGACCAATGTAGTAAAGAGGTTGGGCTGTTGAAAGAAATTTGATCCCAGACCATAAAGTTCTTGAGAAACGTAAACTCGAGTGTTGTAGCGTCACCTATTGGTGCAGTGCATCATGTGTTGGTGAATGAATACTGGTGGGATCAGATTTGTTTTTATTTTCCCTCTATGTTAATGGTGAACAAGAACAAAGTGTTTTTTTTTTCAGTTCAGGACCTTTGATAAATAATGGTTTCATACGTTTTTTTAACCTCTAAAAAGAAATGTCCTTCTTATTTCGTTCATACGAAATAGCCACAAGTAACATATGTTAACATTATAAAAAGGGACAAGAGACTTTCAACAGGTGACTAAAGATAAGGGCCAATACACAGAATAAAGTTACAAATGTATGTATTTAACACCAGTGGAAACATTTAATACGATAGTACAGTACACAGGTAAACACACCATATAACATAGGCCCATACTTGATTAATACTACTACTACTAACAATGATAATAATAATAATAATAATAATAATAATAATAATAATAATAATAATAATAATAATAATAATAATAATAATAATGATGGATTGGATTTATATAGTGCTTTTCTAGGAACTCAACACGCTTTACATTGAATCCATTATTGTGTGAAAATGTTACTTATTGCAGTCTTTGTAATGAAGCTCTTCAGGGAAATTGCTTATAAAATGTCAGCCATGATATTTTGCTCAGAATTTTGTAAATAAATATGGACTTAAAGCCACAGAACTTGATATTTTTTAGCATCACTAGCCAAAAAAAAAAAAAATAATAAATCCAAATGTCCTTGAAGTATCATGGTTTTATTTGGTTTTTCAGGTTCTAAAAAGCAACTTCCTTTAAACTAACACAAAAAACTAAATGAAAACTCAATCGAAACCAGTGTTTTCTTTAAAATAAAAATTAAATGCAAAAAAAGTCTGTGTGAAACTAACTGAAATCACGGTTAAATGAAATGAAAACTCCTGATTCAATGATTATGATAATATTACTGATGACTAATCTAATCAGTTTATCACATAACCTGTTCTTTATGAGACCCTATTATATTATGTTCAACCAACAGCCTGTACCATTCTTTTTCTAATTTATTTTCTTTGTCCACAATCATAAATATCCACACCATCTGTGTTCTTTAATGAGTAAATCAGTTGTTATCAAACCTCCATCAGGTTATTTTGTTTACTTGAACAGACTCAAACACCTCGATCATTCTTTGGTGCATTCATTGTCTTACATTGTTGGATTCTTCATCTGATTTCATCGTCTCAGCGATGTACTTCACCCCCTCGATGGCGCTGCGGACATCAGGGTTCTTGACTATGGGTGACTGGTAGGTGACATTGGTGGGAGTGGGGTTTCCTACAGAGGAGGAGAGTGGAGATCTGTGTCAGCCACGACAATTCAGTCATGACATATTTACACCAAGATGTTCCTTTTGACAGTAAAGAAGCATATGCTTCATGTTTTACAAAACCGGTGACCCTGGTTCAGGATGTGTGGTTACCTGAGATGTCAGATATGTCCATGTCAGTGGGGAACAGCCTCTTCTGCCTGATCTCCTGACTGGGACGCTTCATCGTAGAGAAGAACATCATGTTGGGAATGGTTTCGATGAAGACCTTCAGGATCCAGACAAATGTACAAGTATAGATGAAGAAGAACTGGTCATTTATCATATTATCACAGCACAGGAAGAAAGAGAGGACAACAGCGGGTTCTGCACCTCACTGGACTTTCACAGTATGTCATTTCATTTCAAGTAACATACATTTACATCAGTAAAGGGGACATGACACCATCAAACACATGACCAAATGATAAGGGCCAATACACTGACTAAAGTAGTTGAACGAGTAAACACACTATTGAACATAGACCAAGTCATTTTGAGATATTGTAAAGTTAAAACTACATTATGCAGCTTTAAAATTAAGCTCTGAAGTATATTTTTTTCTTCCTGCTTGTAAAATGTCAGCTTTGATAATTTGTCTATAATCTTGTAAATAGATGAGGACTTAAAGCTGTGACGCTTGCTAGTTTTTAGCATAATTAGACAAAAAAAAATCCATAATTGCCTTTCAGCATATTGTAAAGGAAGTGGACATTAGACATGTGCATCTGCTCTTTCCCTGTATTTTCTAAATCTACCATGTGATGGGCCCATATTTCTGATCACCTGATTTCAGACAGATATAGGGTTAAATGTGTGACCAACAGGTGTAACACTGGTCTACAAGTGAAACACCTCCAGAATAAAAGTAGTGAAACTTTACAAAGTTTGAACCAATAATACAGAAAAAAAAACAGGTCAGAAAGAATTGATTTTATTTTACATTTATTATTTTATTATTTGATATTAAATATACATTATTTGTGTGTTTGCTTTCAAGTAGATGCTAAATTAAGTAGCAACTTGACTATAGCACATAAAATAGATTGAAATTTGGATATTGTGCAAATTTGCGACAATAGGCATAATGGTTAACTGTAATGAAAAAGTAATTAAGACAGATTTTCCCGTTTCAGGAGATGAGATGGTTTTATTGATGCCATGAAATTATTTTCAGTGTCCTGACAAAGGTGCATATTGAATATACCAGTGTTAGGGGAAATTGTACTCTGTCTGATGGAAATGGTTTGGTGCAAATTTGTGGCAATTGACGTTAAGGGGTTAAAGTTTATAAGATTCAGCTCATTTAACCTCTGAGGCAGATCATTTGTAAAAAAAAAAAACAGTGTAATTAACTCAACTCTTCTATCCTGTGTCTTGACAAAAACTTAAAAAAGTGACTTCACTCTTCTATATACAATATGAAACAACATCAGATTCATCTATATTTGTATTTAATCTTTTCATTCAGATTGAGAGGAGCGGGCTGCAGAAGGACGGTGTGCAGTTTCAATGGTTTCCCCCTGGATTTCATCTGCTGGAGCTTTATTTGCATTTAGTTTTATTCATTTAATTGAAACTTCTATGTGAAAACTATTGGGCTGAGAAGGGAACTGCCATAACTATAATACAAAAAAAAAAAGGACCTAAAAAATAAATCAATGCAATAAAAATATAACACATCATTTTTTTATTTTTTTTTTACATGCTGCTACAACCCTTAAGTTATTTCCTTCTCAGTTCAGTGTATATAATACAACTGAGCTGTTGGCAACACCTTCAATGTTCCTTTTGAGAATTCCTCCTGTTTCTTGTCCTCCAACACTGACATGAAATGTCTTTAATCTCAAATCAAAAACAGAATGCAAATTCTTTAAGAATAATTTAGATTTAAGTAGAATTTCAGTGCAAACCTTGCGGATCCAGGCAGGCATGGTGTGTGTGCTTGGTGAGCGGTGATGTGTGTTGATGACGATGACGGTGATGATGATGGAGGCGATGACAAACACCATGGTGAAGAGCATATATTTCCCGATGAGAGGAACAGCACTGGAGGTGGACGGGATGAGTTCCACAATAACCAGCAGGAAGACAGTCAGAGACAGCAGGACAGAGATGGACAGAGTCATCTTTTCACCTGAGGACACAGATCAGTGCTCACAGTCAGGTGGGAAAGAACAAATACCACAGCAGAGTTGTCACATGGGTTTTCTGACAGCTTCCTTTTACCTCCTGCATTTTAATACATATATTTATACTTTAGTTTTAAAGGAATTTGAGAGGAATTTTATTTTGCATCATTGGACAATTTCCCAACATCAACACTGATTACAACCTAAAGGGAGGGAAGAGATCAGTGCACATCACAAACAACAAATGGAAAATACATAAGGTGAAAATGACAGAAGAGATGCACCACCTGAAGACAAGCACCATAAAGATGACAATGACATAAAGGATGGCATGAGAGAAGAAATGCCTGACGTACTAAAAGATCTTCATAAAAGATGCAACAAGACTGAAATGACATAATGCAACAGGACAAGTGAAATGAAAAATATAAAAAGACAAACACATAAAACTAGATGAAAATGAAATAAAGGGTAAATAAAATATGTAAAGATACAATACAAATGAAAGGATCAGAAAAAAGATCATGTTTCAAATTCTCTTGTTGACAATTAAAACTGATTTACACATTGTAATGAAATAATGTTTGTCAATTTCAATATACAGTCATTGGCCATTATATTAGGTACACCCTACTAGTATCAGGTGTACCTAATAAAGGGGCCGGTGTGTGTGTATGCCAGGGGTCACCAATCCTCGTCCTCGAGGGCCGGTATCCTGCATGTTTTAGATGTTTCCCTCTTCCAGCACACCTGACAGTTGTTATCAGGCTTCTGCAGGGTTTGATGAAAGGCTGATCATTTGAGTCAGGTGTTGGAAGAGGGATACATCTAAAACATGCAGGATACTGGCCCTCGAGGATTGGTGACCCCTGGTATATGCAGTGGTGTTTGGTTTGGACTTCAGCAGTTTGTCTGGACCAAGACTTCATGACTAAAAGTATTCAGTTGCTGCCGTGTGATTGGCCCATTGGAGTTTTGTGATAATGAGTCATTGTACAGGCATGCCTAATAAATTGGCCAGTGAGTGTACTGTTTGTTGTACTTGATGTTAGAACATTTTAATGCTTTCTCATAACATTAGCGTCACAGTTCAGTTCACTTTGCACATAAACAGCCAGTAAGGATGTCATTCAACAGGGACAAGGCTAATTCCAAAAAAGCAGGGACATTATAGCACGTAACAGAGTGCGACGATGTGCAAATCTCATAAATCTATATTGTATTAATAATAGAACATAAAAAAACATATTAAATGTTTAAACTGATGTGTGCTATTTTAAGAAAAAAGATGTCATTTTGCATTTGATGGCAAAACATTTCTCCAGTCGTTTCTTTTAGTTACACTTTCCAGACTTTTGTTGACCTTTCACAACTTTTTGGAGATGTTTTCTTGCCATCAAGGTCCGATTTTTAGATGGAGCATTTTAGTTTAAGCTTCAAATATGTTTTCTGCATTTTATTGTGAATAGAAGACTTTTTTCCTTATTTTGCAACTTTATTATTGGTAAATGAGGTTGTGTCAGTATTTCTCATGAAGTAAACATAGCACAGCCTTTTGCCTTGTTGGTTTCAGTGACAGCAGCAGGTTGTGATTGTTAGACTGGATTGTACAGCCTCCATCTGACCCTGTATCTTCTCTGACCTCATACTGTGTTCCAATCATTTCCTCCACAAACCCACTGGGATGCACTCACCAGAGTCTGTGGGCAGGTAGAAGACCAGTCCGGTGAGAAAGGAGAAGAGCATGCAGGGAATGATGACGTTGACGATGAAGTACAGAGGCAGACGCAGCATGAGGAAGTGGTATGTGATGTCCAGGTACGGCGTGTCAGGACAGCAGGTGTAGTAAACCCAGTGTTTCCAGCTCCTGTAGTCCTTCAGCACCCACTCACCTGACTCCATAAAGTTACTGAGGTCAGGCCGATCATTGTCCTACAAGGAGGAAACAGCAGGAAAGGGATTCATGAATTGTCACAGTGAGGTGTCCGCAGTCTGATACTGCCTCTGGCGTCCATGGGAGTTTAGTTTTTATGATGCTGAGGTGATACAGTTTTAACCCATGAAGACCCAAACATCCACCATCAACCAAAATCATCAACTGATCAAAAATTTTAACTCTTTAAAATCTGATGTGTCATCGCTGACACACCCTGCGCATATGCAGTTATGATGGCTGTAATTCCTTCACTGTTTGCGCAATCGCAAAAATTCCAACAGTTTCTGAAAACCTGTGATGTTGCGCTGTATAGACTTTATTTGGCCCTTATGGTAATTTCACTCATGCCTGTACTAGAAGCTGGAGAGGACGACGTTTTAGCAGAATTATAACATGCAGTAAATTGTAAATGATTGCCAGATTTTGAAAGATCTGGAAAAAAGTGCTCTGGAAAAATGGGCAAAAGGACTCACTCAGAGCACATTTTCTAACCATTTTATAGTCAAATTAAAAAAGAAAAAAAAAGTCCAAGTGGACCATTTTAGGCTTAGGGTAATTAGGTAATATTTTTTCCATGACTACAAATACCCAAACAGCCACTGGCAACCAAAACCATCTACTGATCTAAAATATGTAATACCTGTTGATCCACTAATCTTATCAATACATGTAAATAATTAGTGTAAAATGCAGTTTGTCATCTTTTCAGATATTACTCATTTGGACGATCAGAGGCTCCGTAGTTAACATGGAAACACCATCATCTTCTGCAACATTGATTTGCCAGTAAAACCCATGGACTTTGATAAATGACAGTGGATGGAAACAGTTGCTTTTATGTTGAGTTAATGACATATTCTCTTGAGAAAATCACTTTTTCTCCAGTTTTCTCTGTTTTTTTTTTTTTTTAATAAAACCCTCAACTTTAATCTGAGCTTTTATGAACGTCCACATGATCAGTGAATTAAATATAGGAAAATACCTGATTGTCACTGAAAAAAATGCAAAATACAGAGGATATTATTGTAATAAATGGTGATAAATCACTTAAGAAATGTTAAATAGTGAGAAAAAAATCCTTTGGGAAGTGCCACAGAAGTAGAATTGGGTCTTTATGGGTTAATGTAAACTCACTGGGTTGATGACCACCAGCAGTCCATCATACGTCCACGTTCCCAGTTTCATGCTACAGTTCTGCAGGTCGAATGGAAAATGGAGGACGATAATCTCACAGTAACTCTTAAAAATGGCTGGAGGGTTCCACGTGATCATCCCAGTGTGCTCCAATAGGACTTTAGTTTCATGGATGATGGCAAAGTCACCATCAGCGCTGAAGAAGAGAGGAAGAGTGTGAGAGGAGGAAGGAGAGATCAGCTGAAACACTCAGTTTATTTAAATCCAGGTTAAAAACCCACCTGTTCTCAACTGCATTTGAATAGAGTTT
>JAPQRP010000009.1:28123331-28135467 GCA_037367295.1 Apogon hyalosoma | reverse complement strand
TCCATCCATCCATCCATCCATCCATCCATCCATCCATCCATCCATCCATCCATCCATCCATCCATCCATCCATCACAATTTTTTTTAACATTATATTGTTTTATTTTGTTTTATCCATGCATATTCTCACATTAAAATTAAAAGAATGTTCCATCATAACAATTGTTTTAATTGTTTTGTCTCTTGATTTTGAAGTGTTTGTCCTGTTCTTACTGTGAAGAGGAGTTTAAACCGCAAATAAGTGTCCTGAAATAAGTGTCCTGTTACTCACAGAAGATGCTAGATTGCACTGCTTTTGTATTTGACATCATTTATACTATTTTTGTCTCACATTGTTCTCATCTTGTTTCGTATTTTATGTGTCTTCAACAACAATTTCATCATGTTGTAGTTTTACAAGTACACAGCCCAGCCAAAAAAAAAAGTCACACGTGCAATATTTCACTGCATCGCCTTTGATCTTGATTACAGGAGACATTCACTACATTTAACTAAACAAACAGAAAGAATAGTTCCTTCATGAGTAAGTACTGCAGTGGTTAATAATATTTCAGCTGGAACAGGTTATTTAACTCTGATGCAGTCAGTGTCCTCTCATGTCTTTAACGTTAAACAGATTGGACAAAGTCAGGATTGATCAGGATCATCAGGTTTGTGACAGAATGGTTCAGGTAGATATAGACATCATTTCCACAAATGGATTAGTCTCCATAAAGTCCAGACTCTAAATTGGGATGTGATGAAGACTTGATGCAGTGGTCCGATTCTCCACCATCAAGAATCAAAAATTAATGCAACTATGGATGGAAAAAATATTATGAACCTTATTGTGACACTACAGAAGCATTATGAGACAAAAAAAAATAAAAATGTCACAGTGAATGTCTCCTGGAATCCAAACCAAAGGTGGTGCAGTCAAATATTGCATGTGCAACTTTTTTAAGCAGCGTAGTTCAAAACCACACAGTAAAAAACGCAGTGTCAATATTTCAGAGTCAGGCTATTTTAACCTAGATAGAGTATTTAAAGCTCTATGGAGAGTAAAACAGCTCTAACAGCAAAGCTAACAGTTAGTGTAAAGTTTTGCACAGATGCAGTGTAAAATTCAACTCTACAGAGTGATGATTAGTACCAGCCTGCCGCATTGCATTCTGGGTACTGGACATTTTACTCATTGCGTTCTATTTTATGTGCAGGGGTTAATGTGTCTGTTTCACAACGTTTATTTGCCTTTTTATGTTTATGTTTATTTTTATTTAATGTGACACCAGTAGTCAAACCTGTAGTTGTCGGTTTGAAGCTATTATGCTATTATGATAATATAAATGAGGAGGCCTTTGTTTTATCAAAGTAAAAACATATCCTGGAGTGATGGAAACCCATAGAGCAAGTTTTCTCCCTTCAAATTTAAGTGTATCAATACACTTAAACTACCATACCACCCCAAGAGCTACTTCAAGAAATTTCTGAAAATCATCTCATGACCCCCACGTGGAGAACCCTCACAATTCTACAGTTTCAATATTAGTGGAGGGTGCAAACTGATGAAGAAAATAACACTGCAGAGAAATAAATATTAACACAGTACAGAGTCATTTTTAAACTAAATTTGAGTAACAACAGCTCTATAAGGTGTAAGCATTTTACCCTCAACAGTGTGAAAACACCACAGTGTTAAACATTTTTTCAGATTTCATTGTTAATTTTGACAATGAAATGATCAGAATTAACTCTGAAAATTTGACACTGGCCATAGAGTGAATTTTACCGTAATTTTCAGTGGGACCAAATGTTATCTGAAACAGAGTTAAATTCAACTCTCTAAGAGTTAAATTGACACTGTTTTTTAATGTGCACAAAGAACCATCTGGCTTCTTCAGCCATCTGACACTTTTCACCCTTTACATTAGAGAAGAAGAATGATTTCATATTTACTGTGAAAATTCTCAATATATACTTTTTTTTTTTAATCACACTTTTGGCCACATTGCCCAGCCCTCATTAGGCATAACCTAGGATAGACTCATAACAGACAGTGATTATTTACCTGGAACTAAAATCATTAATGTACAGATGTTTACTTTATATATTTAGAAGAAATGTTACTATGGGCTTATTTTGGCTGAGGAATAATGAGTATCATTTGCCATAATATCCAGCTGACAACATAGCTCCACACAAATGCTTTTGCACTGGTGAAATCATAGCTAAAGTAAGAGGGAAGCCAGCAGTGATTCACACAGCAAACATTTCCCTGACCTACCAGCGGCAACCTGAAACCCTTTGAGTGACTCAAAGAGAGACATAGGAATGTACAGAGAAAGACAGTAACACAGTGGAGTTATTAGACGAGAGAGGAAGCAGGAACAGGCGGATGCAGACAGATCAACAGCGACAGCAGTGGAGTTACTGACATTCCATTTTGGTGGAAAGCCTCTGTACTATGCCCCATGAGCTGTCTAAGCACTCTGATCAAATCTGTTCCTCTATACGTCCTTAGGCCTAATCTGAGTGCTAAGAGCGTGTTTGGGAAACCCAGCTTTGGCCAAAGCGCCTCACATTAAGCTTGGATCAGGCAGAGTTCAGAACAATTAACCTGCATTTAACACTTCTTTATACAAAAGGTTTTTGCAGCTCACAGACTCATACATGGCATTGGACTGACAGATCCATCCAACCGCAGTCATTCAGTCATTTGTCATATGTAGTAACTCTGCCATATGAAGATATCATCACATTAAAGGGTCCATTGTTTCATATTACACCCCACTGTGTCACAAATCACATGGACAGTGTTGACATTCTTCCACATGGAACAGATGCAGACGAATGCTTTTATTTTTGCTATTTATATCTTAGATATTTGGATTATGAGCCTTATTTTACTGCCATAGTTTAGATATGAAAATCTTCCATGTTCCCCTTTAGTATTTTGTATGCCAGTGTTTATTCATATCTGTGAAGGCAGAATGACTTTTGGATTGATGATAAATGATAATAAATAAATCAATAAAGTTAACTTAGCTGTCTGTATAATACAGAAGGTTTTGTTGAGGCTAGTTATGACTGTCACATAACACATAGTTGGGAGACAATAAAATATAATAATATCATCTGTCTCTCTATCTGTCTGTCTATCTGTCTGTCTCTCTATCTGTCTGTCTATCTGTCTGTCTCTCTATCTGTCTCTCTATCTGTCTGTCTGTCTTTCTTTATGTCTTTCTGTCTGTCTGTCTGTCTGTCTGTCTGTCTGTCTGTCTGTCTGTCTGTCTGTCTGTCTGTCTGAACCTTAACTCAAAATCTTCAGCACATTTCAACTTGTAAGTAAGTTAACATTGTAAGTCTCTCCTATATCTCTATATCTCTGTATCTCTCTATTATCTCCCTGAAGATGAACCAGGTCTAGATGCAGATTATATAACTTTTTATATTATTATTCAGTGCAGTTATTCTGAGTTTTTTAGTGGTCACATTGGCTTCTACAGGGGGTTAGGGTTTCATTTGTTGCCATATGATGATGGATGATTGATGACAGAAAAATGTAAAATTGCTGCACATTATTCTGTATTATTTCTTTCATGCACTATAAATTACAGTTTGTATGGGTAGTCTCATATATCCAGTCCTCTCGCTACACTTCATTAGTACTGTATAAGTGCTGTAGGTATGTTTGGTTCCCTCCACTGTTGAGAACAGGATGCTGCAACAGTGCATTTGCAAAAAAAGCATTGGTAGTACTTCATGGTATTAACCCATAAAGACCCAGTGCTACTTTTGTGGCAGTTCCCAAATGAATTTTGCTCTGGATTTAACCTTTCTTAAGAGACTTATCTCCATTTGTTATAGCATTATCCTCTGTATTTTGCTTCTTTTTTTTTTTTTTTTGAGTGAAAATCATGTATTTTCTTATATTTAATTCGCTGATCATGTAGATGTTCATCAAAGTTCAGAATAAATCCAAAGGTTAGGTAATATTGGAAACAGAGAAAACTGAAGAAAAAGTGACTTTTTCATCCATGATATCAGTAACTGAACATAAAACCAACTGACTTCATCCACTGTCATTGATCAAACTCCATGGGTTTTACTGGTGAATCAGTGTTGTTGAAGATTACGGTGTTTCCATGTTCACTACGGAGCCTCTAAATGTCCAAATGGGTCATATCTGATGACCACGAAAACATGACAAACTGCATTTTACACCAATTATTTTCATAGATTGATAAGATGAGTGGATCGGAAGTTATTAAACAGTTTAGGTCAGTGGATGGTTTTGGTTACCAGTGGCTGTTTGGGTCTTTATGGGTTAAAATGACAAAGTCCTTACAAAAGAAACCAGCATATAAAAAGATATGTGACATTTTCATTGTGTAGTTACAGTTCAGAGGTCGTTCTGTCACGTACAAGAGGGGCTCTCGAAGTGATAACACACAGATCACAAAAGGAAGAAGAGATAGGAAACACAGATGGCAACAGGGAAACGGCATGAAGGCATCACAAACGAACACGGAGGAGAGTGAACAACACAGAATACAGTCATTCCAAACAGTTTATGTGTTTATATAAAAGTTTTAGATGAAAGAAAAATAAACCAAATGTGAATGTAAATTCCCAGTTTCACTTACAAAACAATAACCATACTGAAATAGAAAGTTACATATTCAAACCCCTGCCTGTGTGTTGTTGAATTTCCCCAGTTGTCTTTAAATTTTCCAGATTGGCCTCCTTTGTTATAACTAACGCAGTGTGTATTGATGCTTCCCAAATATGGGAAATGTTTTGTTCATGTAATAACATTCAAATATGTCATATATTTCTATTATATCCGTCGTTACGCTGCTACTCAGGTTGACACACATTACACACCGTGCATGTTATTTCTGAAATCTGCTGGCTATTTGCACTCAGCCTGAACTGAGCAGCCTCGGATCCTGTTTCATTTAGCCAGCAGGCAAAGGACACACACACATGCACACGCACACACGCACACACACATGCACACGCACACACACACACGCACACGCACACACACACACACACACACACACACACACTCAGGTGGTTGTTTTTACACCGTTTTCTTTCAGGGCTTATTTTTTTACGTGTTTTTCTTAAATATCTGGATTAGGAAGAGTGTTGTGGTTCATTAAGAGCTGAAGTGAATTTTTGTCAGTGATTGTGTGCGTCTGCCTGCTCTCAGTCTGTTGTTCACTCAGCATGCTTTGATGTGGCCACAGATAAAAATAGCAAGGAGGCGGGACAGCAGAGCCACTTGGAGCTGTCAGTCATTGCTCAATCTCAGCTCCTTCCGCATAATGCTGAACTGCCAAATGCAACGGCAAAGTACCAAGGCCCTTTCATTTTCTGCCAGCGCTGATCTGAAAAGTGACAAAAGTACAGGCATGCAAGAGTAAAACCAAAACCCTCATTTTTGTACAAAATGTTGAGATTGAAGTTAAACCTGAACGGGTTTAGCAGGATACAACTGTAATATGTACTGTATATGAATATGTGTATAAATATACATTTTTGCTTGTAAGTATTGTACTTTCATTATGCTCTTTTTGTTCTTCTCTTTCTCTTCTTGTCTTTTTTTCCTCCACTTCCACATGCTTGAAAGAAATTATCAATCAGTCGTCAAACAACCATACACTAATACTGACTTGTTTGTTGTGCGGTCGACCTCTGTAAACCCTGAATCTGTTTTCTGAGTCATCTTTACCTTTGCTTTTGAGATACTAAACACATACTTTACATAATTAAACACATACTAAACACATACTTTACATAATTAAACACATACTAAACACATACGTTACATAACTGGCAAGACAAGATAAAGTTGGATTAAGAAGAGATTAAGTTCCTCTCATGTTTTATGAACTGTTACCCCAAAGTGGATGTACAGCATCCATGCATAAAGCCCATCACATTCTTCACAGAGCTCTACCTGCAGCTGGTTGGTTGCATCCATTCATCCTGATAAATGTTAATGTGCCACTATAAAACACCTGCATCTAAAGGACTGAATGACCAGCCCTTTAACACAGAAACCTTTCATTTAAGCGGTGTAAAGTGAGAAAAGGGACTTGTCAAGTTTTGATGTTTTCTGGAATATGATTTGATCAAAGAGGGGTTTTTTTTTATCCTTTTGTGTGGAAATAAGTAATGATTTAAAGTGTGAATTTATACATGTACAGTTTATTTACTGCAACTTCACATGGCAGAGTGAGCATTGTCAGAGCTTTTCATTGGTGTCACAGGCGCAGTCATATAACTCTTCTACTCTTTCCTTAAATTATTTTACAGATTATAGTCCATACAGTACATATTACCATCTTACTAAAGCGCTTTAACGTGTAGAGATTGCTGAACACGGTCCCATGCCTTACAGGATGGATGTTTGGCGTAACTGTTGATCACCTCCATATCTGTGGAGTATTTCATATTTGTGGAGGCAGAGGCGTCCTGCCCAGTGACTGTCAGGTCACAGGTTAATCTCCACAAGAGACACATTGTTCATCAACAGGCATGTGTTTGTGCACAAGTGTCCTTGGACAAAGTCATAAACCCAAACTTACTCACAGAGAATAAATCACTCTTCAAAAGGACGTCACTTACAGTAAGTGCCTTGGATGAGAATGCAGTGAGAAATGTGAACAGCTTGTTTTAGGTTACTTCAAGGACTAAAGCATAGATGCTGTTGTTTTTAAAGGTGTTTTGTATAGAGAGCAACAGGTTTTATTCCACATTTAAGTGTTCATTTACTGTAAAACAGTTGAGATTAACTATAAATGGTTCCCATCAGTCTCTATCATCACTAGTGTATTGAGGAGGTGGGTGATACACATTTATTTATGTTTAATATCTACCACCATACTATCTCTGCATCAATGAGCAGGTCTTTGATTGTGATATTAGGTGTTTTATTATCAGTGTACTGAACCACTGGTGTACACCTACTGTCTTGTCAGGTGTTCAGTTCATTGAATTAACAAAATCTGACCAGTTATTTATGCCAAAATATCCAAAATATATTTGTATCACAACACATATCAGTATGAATGCCACTGATACACATATTATAGTGCTTTTGTTCATTTGCCTTTTGATTGTGTGATGTACAGTACATTTTGCGCATTTGCAGGCCAGGCCATGTGCCAGGAAGTCTTTCTGCTGTTTGCAGAGTATGGTATATGAGACAGGAGTTGCTCATCTATACATTTATCCCCATGAAAAGCGCTTTGCTGACATATACATGACATGTAAACTCACATAAAAGGGAAAAAAAAATAAAGATGGCAGGTTTTTCTGCTTTAAGCTGGTGAGACTTAAATCACACTTTAAGTTCCTGTTGAAATAACTTACTTTCAGTATTTAGTGACAAGAGTCTGGTCTCATGAAACTAAATTACATTTAACTTGATACTCAGAAATGTTTAGAACCAGGGCTGTTACAATAAACTCAGAAATAAGAACAAGACAGTTGGAAAAGACAAACATATACTGTCCATACACCCACATACACCTTCATACACATTCACAGGACTCACCGGCTATTGCACCAAGAATCCATGTCAGCAGGATCTGGATCCTGGAAAGGTTCATCTCTCCACCAGATGTTAAAAAACAGCCCTGAAATCTACAGCATCAGCTCAATAATGTGTTGTAAACCTGTTTGGCTGGCTATAAAGTGACTGTAGACGCAGACAAATGCACGACTCAGGCGGCGTGTGGAACTGAAGTGAGTGGAGAAGTGAGTGGGGTGAAGGTGGATCGGCCAGTAAGTGAACTCTGAGCTTTGGTTTCTCGTGCCAAACTTCCACCTCCCCCATCCAAATACACCCAACCTCTCAGCACACTTCAAGGCACAGCAGACAGCTGGAGGTGTGTGTGTCCATGTGTCTGTGTGTGTGTGTGTTGAATGCACTCAAATCAACACTGTTATAATTTCTCAGATGGTTTGTTTTTCTAGTCTCCAATTCAGTCATGAATATGAGTAGGACAGAACATCAGAGAGTAGTAAACAGAGACGGACAGACAGACGGACAGAGAGACGGACGGACGGACAGAGAGACAGTGGAGGAGGAGAGACAGACAGGTGGACAGTGCAGGGGACAGGAGGAGAGACCGAGACAGCAAGCGGGAGGCAGACGGGGGGACAGCTGAGCTCTGTCACTGATGGAATGACAGGCATGTCCACTCAGGCTGCTACACTCACGCACACACACCAACAACCATCCAGGCAGCAGGCGAGACCCACTGGAGACTGAGCTCCACTCTGTGTTTTCTGTGGCTGCACAAAGCCACTGATTGTCCTGGTGTGTAAAAGGGAACAGTCAGGCTTTAAACAACTTTTTACACACCTACCAGTATCACTTTACTCGTGAGCAGAGGAGTGTGTGTTGACCTTATGGTGAATGTTTAGGTGATGCATCTATAGACTGAGCCTTCAGAGTTTGGAATTTATTTCCCCTGATGTCTCAGTCTCTAGTTGTACAGTGGTGGCTGAGTATTTTTCTAAAAGACAAAATTTTCTGATTTGTATGGAATTAAAAATGAAAAACAGAAAAATATAGAAATATATGACAAATGTATGACAAAGTCAGAAAAGTCACTGGAAAGTGAAGAGCATGTCTCTAATATATGTGTACAAAATGTACACATGCTGATGCTCAAGTTACTATCGTTCTATACGGCAATGATGATGGCATCTTTATCAACTACCTGTAATTTTGTACCTACAGAAACTCTAGTTTTAGAAAATATCTTGAAGAAACACAATAAAAATCTGCTCTTTCATGTATTCAAAACACAAGTTTTGACAATAGAAAACAAGCCACAATTATTATTACTTTTTAAAATTATTATATATGATATGTATTGTCAGCAATCCCAGCAGAGGTTTTTTGTTTTTTCATCTTAAGTACTAATGCTAAGGAAAACTATGTAAAATAGCCTAAATATAAATTATCTCAGGGTCACAATAACATCACCATGACTTGTGGAGCCTCAGTGCACAAACATGATGTGTATCCATCTTTATGATGGAGGCTGTGGTCAGTGGCCACAGTCAGAACCATGTTCCAGTTGAACTTATCGTTTGTAAAATCTGCGATTGGAAATGGCTGATCAACCAAATAACTGAGTGTATAGAGAGAATTTAACGTCAGTTTACAAGTTCACTACAATTCAGAAACATAGTATGCTTTGCAAATGGAAATTACCACTGAGTAACTTTCATTTTGTATTACATATATGAAATTCACTTACTAAAAAAATACACAATATATTTCTATTACATAAAAAATAGAGCCTATTTTACAAAACCATACCTTGTAACACAGCTTAATTTAGATAATTTTATGGTGGAAATATGAATATTCTATTAATATGCTGTACTATGTGCACGGCATTAATATGTATTAGTATGTGTACAACATGCACACCAAGAAGTATGTCAAAAACACACAGAGGCCACTGGCTGTGTTTCATCTGAATACATATTTATTAGATAAATATTAGGATGTCACATCATCTAACTACATACAGATTTGCAACACTAAAAATCACAATGTTTTTCTGACCAGTTTAGAATATGAAATGATTGTACATAGAATGTACAAAACCAAAGAGACAACTGCCACCTGTCGTGCCAATCATTTCAGATTGTACCTTTATAGCATAATTTGCCAAATTGCATAAAAATTATAAATTTGACAAAATTTTTTTACAAACTGTAAATTTGGAAACAACCCTTTGCAGCCTCCCCAGGCTCGGTGTCTCCAAGTCCCAATTACACCTCAAACAGGTTCGATAATTTTGTAGCACCTTTATAAAGTACACAGGTAATAGAGAAAAACACAGAAGTTTAATATTACACAAAGGAAAGAAAATGTCTTTTTTTTCTCAGAAACCCTGCGTGGAGGGGTACATAAAGTATTTTACATACATGAACAGGTGTGGTTAGAGAGGTCTGCACAGACGCAATCAAACACAGACTCATTTTCCCAATTCAATGTCTGACAGGAGGATGCAAGCTTTACAAATTCTAAATACACTATGCACACTCCTCCTGGAGAAAATGAATACATTTCTGTTAACGTGTCTCTATTTGTCATTTACATTATATACACATATCCCATAAACCCCCAACCCTCTGCAACAACCTCTGCTTGTAATGTGAACAGGAGAAGTCCTCCCTCTGTTACATTTGACTACATTAATTGCATTCTCTTTCAATTACTCAACTTAATTTTCCAACGTCTGCAATCAGACAATACAATCTGTGACGGGGCAGGACGCCCTGAACATCCAAGCATTGTTCAGTTTCCTAGATGTGGTTTTGTGAAAGATTACAGTTACAGTTACACACTGTGTAGGGAAATTAAACATCCCAATGCAGCAGTGCATTGTCTTGAACAAACATAGAAACAAACAGAAACAACATCAGATCCTTCAGCTGTGTTTATACGCAGGTGATTTGATCAATGAAGACGACCGTGAAAGTCTCATTCTTCAAATGGAATATAATCCTTTGACAGGGGACAGTTAGTGTACAACATACAGTATGTTCCAAATCCATTTACTGTACTGCATAAAACTGTGTAAACCAAATTATACTCCTCATAAAAACACAGAACAAAATAATAACTTAAAACTCAAAGTAATATAAAACACGTTAAAAATAAAATAATGCTCACATCATTTTTGCAGAGTGTGGTTAGAAAAAAGCTCATTTCAGGCCTCAAAACAATGACGAGGAAAAGTTTTGCACATTCTCACTTTTTAGCGGACAAGAGCAGTTGTTTGTTCCAATAATATCAAACGTATTATTTTTGGAGAAATTCTGAGCTCAAAGCTGCTTTAATAATCTTTCAATCACATAAAGCTCATGGTTTTCATACAAAACTGACTGACTTTTAACTGAGGCTCCAATTCACTCAAATATTAGTTATCGCGGATGTGTCATCACAGGGTAAACGGAAAAAACATACACCGATACACATGTAAACAATAGGAGTCCAGTGAGAGCGCATTTGGATCAATTCATTTACACTAGTGGACTGTTTCTCTGGGATTCACTGTGTGTTTGTGAGTGTGTGTGTAGTCCTCGACAGACATACAGTACCATGTAGTTGCCAGTAATAGAAAGGTACAGTACTGTACAGTCAAAGTATTCACAAAGGGTATATACAACAGCTCTGGAAACACTGTTGGATCATGCACAATGTTTTTTTTTCTTCTTTTCCCCGAAAAGGACGCAGTTCAATAGTAACAAAACAAAAAACAAAAAAGATAAGGAAACATCGATACAATCACACAGACATTTTTATAAAATACAATGATTTTTAAAACTTGTCTGTAGGATGTTTGTAATCCAGTTTTTACAACTGAATATTTAGGTCCAACTCCTTATAAAACGCATAGGACAGCTTTGGTGATGAGTATCTGATCAGTTGGACAGAAACAGAAAACACAGAATGACGGACAAGAGTTAAAAAAAAAACAAAAAACAAAAAAACAGGACAGTTGGATTTGCATTAAAATAATAAATATGAGTCAGTTAAATTTGATCAAGCACATTTAGGCTGGACAAAGACATCAGGAGCCGTTGGCACACATGCACATGAGAACGAAACGGCGATAAACGAGATGAAGAAAAGCGAAACGGTAACAATAAATACAGCTACTGCAAACTGGCTGGGAGTAAAAAAAACACAGAACAATGAGACTTCTTAAGGTGGATGATGTTTGTCTTCCTTTCTTCCTCTCTCATAATATCTGTCATTTCAGGCAGAACAAAAAAAAGAACATGTAAACACAAACTTAACACACACACACGTCGTTACCCAATGCTGGATGGTTTTACTGTGGTGACGCTTTTAGCTCGTCTGTTCAGTGCTCTGATTCTGATGAGGTTATTCCAGTTTCAGTCTATGATGAGAAAACCCACTGGAAATACACACACGCACGCACGCACGCACACACACACACACAGAGACACACTAGGAAGTAAGGGGTCAAAGGTCATGGCATGTGCCAAAGTTTAAAATTTTTTGGAAGAACACATTTCAAATTAATTACACTCGAACAAGACCATGGTTCTTTTCCCTCAAAAAATCTTGTCTTTTTTT